>BSUD01000006.1:480486-494243 GCA_033239045.1 Fagopyrum esculentum
TTAATGAACGAAATCATGTGTAGAGAATGTGATATATTTTCTTTTCTATAACTACACTACTTTCAAAGTTGAAATTGAAATTTAAAAGACATTAAAAGATAATATTTAATCCATCTATTGTTTGCTTTTGATGAATATAAGAATATATTTTTATTATGTCTAATGTAGAAATGTAGATTTATGGCTATGTGGGTTTCAAAATTTAAATTTAAAATTATATTCTATATATGGGTAGAGATAAAAACTTGCTACTTTTAATGAATATAAGAATTACATTAATTAAAATAGGAAATAAATTGATATAGGATTTTCTTTAGAATAAATTGAAAGATAATATTTAATTAATTTATTTTGATGAGTATACGTATATGGAAAATATATATTTTTTTAAATGATTTAGGTAGAATTATGATTATTTTTTAAAAATTAAATTAATTAATTAAAATTTCTTTTCTAAATTAAAGAATTTTTAACTCATTTATATGGATAGAGATTGTATGATTTGTATCCAGTAATGTAATTGACAGCAACAAATCTTAAAACATTAAGACGATTTTCTAAAATCTCCACAATAAATATATACTTACTGTATATATTTGAGATGAATCTCGTAGACTTTCCCTGTATAGCGTAATCTCTTCTATAAAAAATACACCTAAACAACTAAAACTCAATATCAGCAGGCTTTACAATACAAAGATGAAGACAGCCACTATCATCTTTCTTATGTTGGCATTGTTTCTTTTTACTTTCAATGGTAATTACTGTTTACTATTTACAGCATTCTCTATTCTGTTTGTATCATAACTCTAAATGACTGACGGTTAAACTTTGTGATTTACCTGTGAATAGGAATTGATGGCTTGAGGGCTCAGAAGCATATTGCTTCCATTGCGGATGCTGATGTAATACCGAATGGATGTCATACTCACGACAACTGCAGAAACTTCGATTGCCGTAGGAGATGCAGATCAGTTGAATCTTCTTGCACTGTTTTTGCAACCCAAACAGGAAACAAACAATTCTGTTGTTGCAGTTACTCCAACTAGCTTCCAGTCTTGACTTATATTGATATGCTGTCATAGGTTTTATACATCTCAAGTCCATCATTTTCTTCAGTGTTATTTCTTTTAATTTTTTACAGCTAAGTTTAACTGTTTTTTATTTGATCTAAAAATAGATATAGAACTTTATGCTCGTTTACTTGTAGTTTATTTGAATTTCATTTAGTTTGTTAACACTGAATTTAATTTTTATTGGTGTTTACTTGCGTATTGGTTTATTTTTTTACGGGTTTATTTGGGTTTACCCTAAGAAAATAAACTTGTATGAGTTTATTTTTTGTTTAAACCCCATTTAACTTGATATTCTTTGTTCATCTCTGATATGTGGTATTCAACATTATTTTTCGATTTTTTTAAGGGCATAAGTATATTTTGAAGAAAAATAAACCTAAAAACAAACTCCAGCCTTATATGCCTGAAAATAAACTATAAACTCAACCGATAAAAAAAAATATGCAAGTTAACAAACTATAATAAATAAAACCTAATTAGGAGACTAAACTTCACAAAAATATTCAAATTGAACCTTTAATATCACTTCATATAAGAAAAAAAACGTATCCACACTTTCAACCAAGTATGTCTTCAATTATAAATTTGGAAGGAGATGAACAAAAGTCGAAGGAGGAAATGAAACGTACCGATGTCCGTAGAACTGCAGATCCAAACCAAGCCCAGGGTAATAAATCACAGTGTAGACTTCAAATTATGAATATGTAATGAAAACAAGAATATTACACTTTGGATCTATTGCAGACGCATCCGGTTTCAGTGCCCTGCATTTACTATCAAACCAGTAAGATATCTCAACTCTTTAAAGTTTGAATGTATGATGCATTTTACTTTGTGTAAAAATAATTACACTTTGGATCTATACACCTATGTATCAAACTGTACGTACAAAACGTACAAAGTTATACTCTCCGCTCAAATGTTTCTCCCGGACAGTGGTTCATTTCCTTCCATGGACTTTGCACCTTCCTTCTCAGCAAGCAAGCGATGCGGCTCCACACTTGATACTCCATGGTCATATGTCTAGAGTTTTCCTTCTACCGTTGCACCTCCTCCATATCAGATCTCAAAGGCGACTGTGGTCGGCTGTATTCTTTGCTGTTAATCGTAGTAGGCAAGTGACTCAGCTCCACACTTGTTCCTCCATGGTCATATGTCTCGGGTTTTCCTTCTACTGTTGCACTTCCACCGTATCCGTTTCTCAAAGGCGACTGTGGTCGTCCGTCTTCTTTGCTGTTAGTCATAGTAGACAAGCGACTCAGCTCCACACTTGATCCTCCATGGTCATATGTCTTGGGTTCTCCTTCTACTGTTGCAGCTCCTCCATATTCGTTTCTCAAAGGCGACTGTGGTTGTCCTTCTACAAGCTTTCCTCCCGAGTCATCAGCCACAGGAGATCTTATTTGACCTCCTATAGGTTCTGCTACATTGTGAGCGGACTGTAAGCCTTCTTCTAATCCATTCCCAACGGGAGATATGTGATTTGCTGTCATAATCACAGCTCTTTATTATAGGCTTGATAGAAATTTACAGCTGAGACGAGTTATACTAGTCTAGTGTTATCTAGCCTATTCATGCCATTAAAGAATGAATACCTGACTCTGTATCTGAGCTTTCGGTATCCCTGCTGCATCCTGCATCTCCAGGTTTTGAGTGCTTACATCTTATTGAGTTCCTGTAAGAAACCCAATCAACTTGAGAGTAGGCCGATTTCAGTCGTTGATACATCTCCTCCCTTCCAGTTGCTTCATCCTGCTGGTCCATCTCTATGAGTTCCTGTGAGCAATAATAATGTCAAAACTCGGATATTTCAGAAGGGATCATAGTTTGTGATGAAGTATTTCGTACCAGGGCAGGAATATCCTTAAAAATTGGCAGAAATCTGTGCCTGCAGTACTCATTGAAGAGAAGGGTACTAATTATTAATATAACAGTGAACCCTATGCAGACTGGTGATGCCTTTGTTACAAATACCCCCAGGGCCACAATTTGTGCCAGCACCATCGAGAATATCGTTGTGTTATGAACAATCGGCCAATATTGACCCCCAGTGTCGTACTCAAAGAGATAAACATTCAGAATCTGAAGGAAATGCAAAAAAAGTGAAAATTTCACTGTAAGAAACTGGAATGGTGGTCAACAAACTCAGGAACACGCAAGTCTATGGCATCGTGAAAGACAAGTTGTAGTAGGGTGAGTCGAAGTCTCAGAGAAGGAAGAGTAACCTGGTTCCGGTATATGAAGTATGCAAAGCAGAAGTATATCAGCAGCAAGGGCAGTATCAGGGGTGCTAATATTGCAAAACTGAAGCCGAGGAGCCCAAATAATAGGACACGTGGGACTTCTGTGTGGAAGGGAAAAGTGAAACCTGCACCGAATGGGCCAGACTTTTTCCTTAATATGAACTTATAGATGCTGTTGACTAGAAGAGGGTAAAGTTGTACGAGCTCAATTGCCAGACTGGTCCACCCAGACGTCAGTACATATGTCATGAAGAATTTAACCTGCAAAATTGAGCAACACATTTAGAAAAGCGCATGACAAAATGAAGTGGAAAAAATATTGAAAATATGACAGGACATGCATGCTCTGAAATTAGATCGAAGGCAACAGACAAATCTGAGCATATTTATAGATCCTAAGATATAGCAATTGGATTTTCTATAGCAGAAAGCAGCAATAACTTAACAGATTCTATTATTCGATGTTATAATGTTTTCTGATGAAGGTAGAAAAGAAAGACAAAAAATAAAAGAAACCAGCAAGTGTAAAAGAGATCTACATAAAGCAAATAGAACAGCTAAAGAAGAATACCAGTGCCGGTACTGCTCTGGTTGCCAGTTCCTTCGGTATATCCCTTGGATTTGAGAGAATGTTCAGTTGGTTGACAATTGTTCCAGAAACAAGATTAACAAAGAAGACGTTCCAAATATTAAAGTACAAGACTTTCACGCAAGCAGCTTTCTTCCTCCTACTGCGGGAGATAGACCCCTCAATAGTTGAAAATATTATCATCAGTGGTGGAACCATCAAAAGGAACAATATCAATATCACACTTGGTAGGTAACCAGTAACCACCTGTATCACTGCGGGTCTGTAAAAGAGCAATAGAGAATATTCAATATGAATTCCAGGGTAACTAAATGTCTAAATCAATGACTTTCTATATTGCACCTTCTCTACAACAATATGCAAGACTTTAATACTTACTTCTTTAGCAATCCTCTTAAGAAGGGGAATGCCTTTTGAAATTCATCTAGATTTGCCAAACTTTGAACGAGTGCTACAGGAACAAGAAAGAAAACCATGAATGCCGTAGTTGCCATAAGTGTCCCTACCTTCCGCATCCAAAACTGTTTATATGGCACACATAAATTTGACCAGTACACATCAGATGGTTCTGGAGCTAAATCAGTGACCCACAACATGGGATTTGATGACAGCTGAGCCTTTGCAATAGTGGCAGCATCATAGCGACTTCTAAAAAATACAAATGCAGCTCCACACTCCTGCAAGTTGAACAAGCTACAACATTAGCCAGCTCAAATCATAAATGCCCCAGAATAGTAAGCTAAGTGACCAGGATTTGTGTAATGATATTTCAATATACTTTTAAACCAGCACTCCAGTAGACTACAGCACGAATAACAGTTATCAAAACATTGGTGTCTCTGGATCACATTAATAACAAGAAGCTCGCAAATAGTTTGCATAAAAGGTGCCATTGCTTGATAGACAGTAAGTCTCAGCACAAATCATCAATTTATAGGTAGGACAACATATGCTCCAGAGAAAGTAATGGGTTTTTAATGAACATTTCTCAATCTCCATTACTTCTTCAGTTTATTCAACATCATTCAGCCACAGAATAATCAATGTCGTGTGTTTGGGAGAGATGCAACTTGCCATATCTGTTCATCAATCATTGACCAGCCTAAAACTGAACACAAATGAATGCCTATCAGCTCTCACCTTTCTAGTTACAGGTATTTCTTGATCATCACAATTAAGCTCAGCTTTCTCATTTGTCTCTTCTGGTAGGTTGGAATCTTGACGTCTAACACAGTACTTGCACGGAGCACAGTGGCTTGGATGGTTATGAATTAAGAAGAGATCATACATAGTCTCAGCCTTTTTCTGCATTCAAGAACAGCAATTGCATGAAGGATCTCAGGAGCTCACTCAGAGAAAGTTGAAAAGAAGGGTGTGCACCAGAACAAATTATCATGTTATACGTTTGTTTTCTTGGCCCAAACTACATTCTTTAGAATGAATTTGTAGAGAATCTTAGTAAGAGAATAAGTACTATATTATTTTCAAAATAAGCATGAAAAATACTGCTTCTCAATTTATTTTTACTTGTTCTTTTTATAAATTCAAGAGGAGGCTGAGATAAGTTAAAGTAACTACAGCTTATTACTTGTTAGCTTCTAGGAGAATGTTCAACAAAGTCATTGCTCAACCATGGCAGAGGACACAGAAGCAAAATCTGTCTAATTTCCTATTCATAAAGATAAAATAGATACAAATCACATTTGGTGCCCCTAAGCCCATTAGCTATGATAAAGATAAAATTCAATACAATATATTACCACGTACCATCAACTTCACAATTTTACCGCAACGATACACCATTTCATGTGATATATAACTAGTTGGATAATATTTTGTAAATAACTGTTCTACTGAAGAACTGTATTTCTCTTCAGAAGATCCTGGAATACCACGGACAAGCACAGTAAAACGGCTTGGATTCTGGATAGATTCACGAAGATGTGCCAGCCTCAACTGAGATACACTCTTATACTCCTGCATGTATAGAGATAGATTCAGTGAGATGATTACTACTGAACAGTAAGAAACCCATGAAAATAGCGATGAACTAAGTATTGCAAAAGTTCATTATCCTTACGAGGTAAAGGAGAATACAGGCAGAGCAGCAGATGATATATAATGCGAGACAATGTGCCCAAAGCCTGGTGGAAACAAGGAATAAGAAAAGAACAAAATAAATTCAAGGTCACTAAAAAATACAACTCGTGACATGAACATGAAAGTGCCACATGTCAGAAGTCAATTCTCATCTATGATTTTGGATACTGAAGGAACAGCCATAGTGCCATACCATTTTGACCCTTCTTGGACATTTTGGATTGTAAATACTTCCAGTGACTCTGAGTTAATACGCTTGTGTTGTACATCTTGCCCAAAGTAATTCAGAGGAAGCACGAGGAACAAGCAAATAATGGAAGCAATGGAGAAAATTCGTATGCTGTAAACAAAAAGAAAAACAAACAGACAAGCATAGCACTCAATAAGCCAACCTGCAAACCTTAAGGAATCATTGAAATTCTGGATATATAATAAGAACAGGTAACTGCAATTGGTATAATCTCATGACAGTTGACTGAAAGTTAAAATGAAAAGGTCAATTTAAAAAATGATCAGCAATGACCCCTTTCCTCGCAAGTTAACATAGAAGAATGTAATTGTTGAAGCATGTGCCCTAAGATAATTAAGTAGAGAAATAACTAAAGGATGGAAGTGGCAAGCTTAAGTAACAGTCACATATGGAACCTGATAAGCAAAAGGCATGAAGAAGGTGATAATCACCTGAAAACAAGAGCCTTTACAAAAATAACGGCATCCAAACCACCAATTTTCAGTATCTCGTCCTCTGTCAGTTGCCAGGCCTGCAGTATCCATCTGGGCGACGGGACAAATCTGTCAAACCAGTGAGGATCATGGCGTTTTGTTCGCATTTGTGCTAGAGTACGGGCAAAGTAGACACGCTTGTTGCTCGGCTGCTTTCTCAGTACAGAATATATAGAGAAAAGAAGGGCGCATATACCCATATTGATACCAAGTGATGTAAGAAGACCGGATATTTGCATTATAACCGCTTAGCAACCAGAGAGGCGAGCTAGGTCGTGTATGTTGGTGTGCCCTTGTGATCTCTGGTCACTACTCACTATGAGTTAAGAATGCAGAAGACGGTATCCACAATCCACCCAGCGTCACTTCAACGGAAACTAACGCAGCTTCATCTACAGCAGGAGCAAAAGTCTCAAGAATTATCATCGATATTTATTTCTGAAAATTGCTGAAGTCCTAAAAGTTGTCACAGCCATGAACATATATTTTTAATAAGTGAAAGTAAACCTGGCAAAGTGGCGAAAAACTTCTTAAAGGTACGAAAAAAATCATTTATGTCGAGAAATCCCAACACTGCAGTTAATGCCAACATATCTTACCTTTCAAAAACTGTAGCCGCCCCCCTCCCCTCAGAAATCCTAATCCAATGTTCTTTTATCACAGGTTGGCAGTGAACAAGTACAGTTCCCTGTCTTCCCCCTAAATCTGGTGGCCTAATATTAACAGTGAAAATCTCTAAAAATCATCATCGTCAACAAGGATGCTACTATTAAAAGAGAAAACCAAGCATTTATAGCAAAGTATCAAAGCAACAACAAAAACCTACAACTGTTACCAAAAGCAAGAGAGGAAAATCAAAAAAAAAAGAAGAAACAAATCAATGATTTACTAATTACCTTAAACCATTGAATCCGAATCAGTAAGCGTCTCTTCACCAAAATCGAACTTCCCGCAACGAGATTGCAGACTGACAAACAGCGAATCAAGTATATTCCCTGAAACGCCAACTAATTCAACAACAAATGTTTAATTCAGTTGCGAAAACCTCCAATTGGCCAATTCGAAGCAAGAAGCAGCGCTCGAATCATAACAAATTGGAATTCAAAACCAACTGAATTCTATCACGCAACTAAACTTGACCAAATCTTGTTGGTGTTGAGAGCTTCTCGAGGATACCGGATCGAGAGGGCAGACACAGTGGTGTTCTTGGATTTACAAAAAGGGCGAAGGAAACTAGAACGATTTCGTTGATGAAACTGGAAAATGAAGTAACTGAACCTGAACGTGAAATAGAAGAAATATGGGCTGGGAACCAGCGTGGTGGAAGCAAATAACTAGTTGGGGGCGTATTCTGGAAATATGAGGCTTTTTAGGGGCTTAATATGTAATTTCTTTGGTGGTCAGAGTTTTTTCTAAGCTGGTTTTCCGGAGAATATATATAGTGGAATGATTTGTTGGCATAAGAAGTAAGAACAGAATAAATCTGTATATTATTTGTAATATATATTAATTAAATTAAAGCATTTCTTTCGTGAGCTAAAATTAGGTTATAACACAACCACTCAGAAAGATTTGTCCTGTTGTTGATTTGGAGCGTTCAAGTCCACCTACCAATCTAACATTCATTCTGTATCATTCCTTACATTTTTAGAATTTTGAGTTGTGCTTTATATTAGTATTTTGTTAACATTTATAAAAAAGATAATTCTGGAACAAGGAAAAAGAAAAATATTATTGGTAACCAAGAGAATTTAAAATTTTCATTTTATGTGGTGAAATAGCCGGTGTAATTCAATCTTATTAGCAGGGTCTCGAATAATTTAGGATCACGTAATTATAAAATTGAATAGTTAGTATCAAAATAATAGCCTAATTGATTGAAAAAAAGGTATTTTTTTATGTTTACTTTGGTCTCAAGTTCGAGACCCTAAATTTTCAATTTTTCGAATACACTTTTATGTCATTTTACAATTATAGCCTCTTTTTATGTTAATGTAATACGTCTTCAAAATCAACGAGACCGGTCAAATCACAATGCATTGACAATAAAAATTTGAGTGCGAAATGCGTTCAAACTGTTCATTAGTAAATAATTCGGCGTGTCAACAAATACCCATCTAATTGAATAGTTTTACTTCATATGAATATTGATATATAAGTTCTTATATTTCATGGGTGGTTTAGTGTAATTTCTCCTAAAAAAATGAAGGGATAGTATTGGAATTGTGAATAACTGTAGGCACCACGCTATTATTAATCCATATTTGAGGGGGTTGTTTATAATTATGACATTTTACGGGATCGAAAAGTGTAGTGGAGATGAAAGAGCCACGTGGAAACGCAGCAAAGATGGTAGGCGGGAATTGAGGTTCCGATGTAAATTGCAGAATGCACGTGGCGGGCAGCTAATGAGCCAGCAAGGCATGCTTGCTTGTGAGCTTGATGAGGTGGGATTAAAATGGTCAATGCTGACTGGATAGGACCATTTCAGGCTACTTGTCATTGCCGACTAGAACATCTCTTTCACGCCATTGCCAATCTAACACGATTAGATTGCTTTCACATTAATTCCCCCACTTCTCACAACGATTTAAACCCCTATAATTAGCGTTGGAAGAGATTATTTTAGGTTATTTTTTCTAAAAGTAACCTAAAAATAACCTATAATCTCATTTAAATTAAAACTTTAGATATAAGTCCACCTACAACTAAACACATTCTTAGAGTTCATGACTACCAAATGTACAAGATGTATTATATAGATTAAATTTTATAATGTTCGTAAATATATAGATTACGCAAAGTAGTAGACGACAAAGGCACTCAGAAAAATCAACATAAACAAAAACTTCGCTAATTAATACATGTCAAACAATTACACATAAGAAACACGATAAAATATACACAAACTAACCCAAAATATTTACATAATATAAACACAACTAAATTACACGTGCAAGTTTACACGGAAAAAGGTGCACATGCTAAGAACATTTACATCCCAAAAACCCACGGCTTCTTTCACTTTTAATTTTCTAAAGTCATAATTAGGGGTGAGCATAGGTCCATAACCGAACCGAACCGAATCGCTATAAATCGAACCGAACCTAAAACCGATTTTTCTGAAATCTTGGACCGAAAACCGAACATATAGAAGTAGGTTCAGTTTGGACCTAAAATCGAAAACTTGAAAAATTAGAATATAAAACCGAACCTATTAAGTCGGTTTCAATTTGATTTAGGTTTTCAACCTAAAAAAATAAAGTTACAAATACTAACAAACAAAAAATTGTAGAAAAAATACCACAAATTATCCAATTTTCCCTTCAAGTGTCATTTGACACAAATTATGTGATTGGTGACATGTCAAACGAAATATAAATATGTGAAGCAACAGTCTCACATATGAACCATACATTTTTCCTTGTTCAGTTGTTTGCGTAATAATGGACACGGGCAAGTGGCAACTGCCAACTGCCAAACTGCCGATGAAGGGTGTTAGACGGGTCTTGTTCCTCTAGAATTACTCTAGTTGAAGTTCAGAAAATTTTATAGAAATATTCAAACACAATTAAAGGTAATTGAAAAATAAAAAGATTTGGAGAGAGAATGAACTTAATCTAATCACGTTCTTTAAAAGGAGATTAAGTTTGGATGATTAATGTGTATTTTCATAATCCATTTCAACTTGATTGTTTGGGATCGGGATTACTGTGGGATTATAATTTTCAGAATAATCTCGCACCTCTACCGAATGCGTTATATGTATCGTATACGTAGCTGTTGTGTCTTGAAAACATGATTTAAAAAAAAAATTGCAATTCTTTATATTAATGTTTATTGGTAAATTCTCGTTCTTCTATATTACCGTTAGTGTGAAACTATTGATCATATTATTTTGTAGTTATCGTTAAATTGTCGTTATTGTTATTATGTTGTGTTTGGCGTTATCGTTAAATCGTTTTTTTTTGTTATTTTACCGTTAGTGTTACCGTCTCATTTTTGTTATTTTGTTTTTATCATTAATTTTCCGTTTTATGTCGATACCGTTAAACTCTTGTTTTTGTTATTTTGTCGTTATCGTTAAATTTTCAGTTTTTTTTTATTTTTCATTACCGTTTAAATAAATTGATTTGTTATTTTACCATTATCGTTAAAATCTCGTGTTTTTATTTTGCTGTGATCGTTATTTTTCAGCATCATTAAAATCGCATTTACTTTTTATGTTGTTATTAGGTGACAAACTAGGCCACTCTTATTCATTTATAAAGATTACCTTAAATGGTTATTTGGTAATTTCAATATTATCAAGCCTAGACTCATTGAGTTACATAAGTCTAGGCCCAATCTAGTTACACAAGTCAACCACAAGCCCAAACTCATTCGAGTTACACAAGTCTAGACACAAGCTCATGCCCAATCGAGTTACACAAGCTCATACCCAAGCCAAAATACAAATTTGCAGTTAGTGAGTTTCAAACTTTGTATGACAAACCCTCTTATCTATTTATAAAGATTAACTCAAAAGGCTATTTGGTAATTTCAATATACTCAAGCCCAAAATCAGTTGAGTTACACAAGCACAAACTCAATCGAGTTACACAAGCTCAAACACAAGCTTAGGCCCTATCGAGTTACAGAAGCTCATGCACAAGCTCAAGCCCAATCCAAATTACAAATCTTGTTATTAATGAGTTTCGAACTCTAGATAACAGGCTCGTTGTTTACTCAAGCTCGAGTTACACAAGCTCAAATGAGTTTAACTAGTCACAAAGTTCGTCGTTTACACAAGCTTGAGTTACACAAGTCTAAGTTCAATCGAGTTACACAAGTCCAAGCCCTATCGAGTTACACAAGCCCAAAAGTCCGTCGTATACACAACTAAAACTTTGGGATAATTTGTGTAATTATAAACTTAGGTCATATCCTCTAACTACTCTACTCATGACATTTGGTGCACTTTCAAAAGTTTTGGGGAATTTTTGTAAATATAAACCCGAGCCAATTTCTCTAATTATTCCTTTAAAGGCATATTGCAAATTCTAAAAATGTGGGTCATTAACGTAATTACAAAGTATAGGTTCCCTTTTGTAATTTACTCAAAATTGAAAAAAAAAACTCTAATTATCAGTGAAGG
This sequence comes from Fagopyrum esculentum, assembly GCA_033239045.1. Classification (NCBI taxonomy): domain Eukaryota; kingdom Viridiplantae; phylum Streptophyta; class Magnoliopsida; order Caryophyllales; family Polygonaceae; genus Fagopyrum; species Fagopyrum esculentum. Next base: position 492,355 of record BSUD01000006.1, read on the forward strand.
TTCACACGAAGACGAAGGCACGACTCCGGCTGACGCGAGGCTTGTTTGCCGGCAACGACGAATTTCTATGTTAAATATGATCCGAGATAATTTATGTGTTCGGTTCGGGTCCAACACACTTGCTTGCTTAACGTTAGATATGAATTTCTATGTTAAATATGACCCGTCATAATTTCACATGATAGCATAGCAATTCGATATCTCGTGTCCTGACGTATTGAGCTTGTAGGCCTTAAAACACTAATTGCGGGCATGAGCTATGATAGTCGGTCCGATTAGACTAGCTGACCTTGCAACATGTCGCGATTAGACTAGAGGGAGTGGGTGCAGGATAAAGATTCTCACATCGATAATAAGAGAATAACGAGCCTAGTACATAAAATTGGACGCTCGTTCCTCTTATTATCAATTGAATTTAGATAAAACATGTCTAAGGTCGAACGTTGGTTTGAAATGCTAGCCTACAATACTAGTCTATATTATCAATGTTTGATATTGGTGCTACTAGACCTATTCAACTTTAGATTCGGGTTGGGTTTTATAAAACATGTGTATGATATCTAGGCCCGGACCGACTCCAATTGACGGGCCTTTAGTGGTGCCCGTATCCGTCCAGGTGGGCCGGCTACCGTTTTAAAAAGATATATTAATAATTGTTTTTAATATAAATTTTACTTAAAAATAAAATATATTTAAGATATTTTATGTAATATATATTAAATTTATTATCATGAGTATGGCTCCCATGTAAACAGTTCATATAAATATATAATGTTCAATGAGAACAAATTGTATCCGTTAGATCGTTAAATAGATGGCTGAGATTAGGCGATATTAAAGGATAAAAAAATCATGTTATTAATGGAAGAAGATTTGCCGGACCTGGATCTATATATTCGGCGCTATAGTCACATATATTCGGCGGTATACTCACATATATTCGGTGTTTACACGTTCACACGATAAGAGTTGTTTACATATGAGTCAGGATCTTATTATCATTTTATATATATATATATATATATATATATATATATATATATATATATATATAGGCTTTGTTCAGGTACGGTTCAATTAATGCGGTACGGTCGTACGGCCGCCCGTACGGCCGACACGTTTTTTTTTTCCCCATAATCGAATGAAAATTTGTTTGAACTACCATGTTATAATTTATGCACTATTCTCCTATAAACTTTGAACTATTCTCATATAATCCATGAACTGTTACTTTTTAATATATTATATCAAATTATTCATAAAATAATCGTTTATATGTTATGAACTATTCAATTGTAATTCATGAACCATCCTTTACAAATCTTGCACTTTGAGATATTCTATTATAATTCATGAACTGTTATATTATAATTCATGACCTATCCCATAATAAGTTTTGAACTACTACTTTCACTCCTTCATAAATTTTGCACTTTGAACTATTCTATTATAATTCATGAACTATTCTATTATAATTCATGAACTATCCCATAATAAATTTTGAACTATTACTTTCACTCCTTTATAAATTTTGCACTATGAACTATTCTATTGTAATTCATGAACTATCCTTTTAGAAGTTATGAATTATTCCTTAATATGTTTTGAACTATTACTTTCATTCCTTTATAAATTTTGCACTATGAACTATTCTATTATAATTCATGAACTATCCTTTTATAAGTTATGAACTATTCCATAATAAGTCTTGAACTATTACTTTTACTCGTTTTTTTTTTTAAAAAAAAAACTCGTTCAGGAAAAAAAAAAATTTTCCTGGACACGTGTCGGTCGGCCGCACGGCCGACCTTTATAATGTGCCTTACTTGAATAACACCCTCTATATATATATATATATATATATATATATATATATATATATATATATA
>BSUD01000006.1:503006-530363 GCA_033239045.1 Fagopyrum esculentum
TTTTGAAGAGGGTTCTGTTACTAACATGTTTACTTCCATTGTGGGGAATGTATTTGGGTTCAAAGCCCTGCGTGCTCTACGTTTGGAGGATTTACGAATCCCTCCTGCTTATACGAAAACTTTCCAAGGCCCGCCTCATGGTATCCAAGTTGAGAGAGATAAATTGAACAAATATGGACGTCCCCTATTGGGATGTACTATTAAACCTAAATTGGGGTTGTCTGCTAAGAACTACGGTCGAGCAGTTTATGAATGTCTTCGTGGCGGACTTGATTTTACCAAAGATGATGAAAACGTGAACTCCCAACCATTTATGCGTTGGCGAGATCGTTTCTTATTCTGTGCCGAAGCTCTTTTTAAATCGCAAGTTGAAACAGGTGAAATCAAAGGACATTACTTGAATGCTACTGCAGGTACATGCGAAGAAATGATAAAAAGGGCTGTATTTGCCAGAGAATTGGGAGTTCCTATCGTAATGCATGACTACTTAACAGGGGGATTCACTGCAAATACTAGTTTAGCTCATTATTGCCGAGATAACGGCTTACTTCTTCACATCCACCGTGCAATGCATGCAGTTATTGATAGACAGAAAAACCATGGTATACACTTCCGTGTACTAGCAAAAGCCTTACGTCTGTCTAGTGGAGCTCGTATTCATTCCGATACTGTAGTAGGTAAACTTGAAGGGGAAAGGGACATCACTTTACTCCGACGACGATTCGTCGACTAGAGGAAAAAGAAAGACGGAAGGTGAGAGCGAGGATAAAGAAGGAAAGAGACCGAGCATACAGAGTATTGCAGAGAAAGTTAGAGCGCGAAAAAACGGCGAGAAATAAAATATAAGTAGGTAAAAAAATGCATATAGTTATAGGTTTAAAAATTAAAACCGAAGATATTAGAATTTAGACACTTGACATGCTTCATAAACTATATTATTCTACCAAATTTGTTGGTTGAAAAATGTATAAACAATCTCAAAACGTAATGTGAGGGCTTAGGCCATTATAAAAGAAAGCCGGACTCTGACTTCACCTCTCTCCCCCGTCTCTGTATATCCGCCCAATCTTCCCATGACCCAACCCAGATGAAGATAGTAAAACCACCAAACAACAAAGGGGAAAGTGAATTCTGAGTACCCATCAACCCTTCATATCTTGGAATGTTGTTGATTGGCTAGCAATTTCAGATTCGGGGGTTTGTGGGATTGTAAACACACAACAACAGATACACACAACAGCAACAGAAAAAAGAAATGGGAAACGTTAACGGCAGAGAAGAAGACGGGAGCGGAAGCTCGTCGGCGCTGGATCAGGAGGTAAGTGCAGTCGATAATCCCATGAATCCGATTGCACCAGTTGGGTCTCCTTCGAATCCTCCTCCTGAGTTGATGGGTTTGTCTCCTCCTCACAGCCCTCGCGCCGTTCATTCCCCTCTCTTGTTCACCCCACAGGTTCTCTCCCAATTTCCTTCATTATATATATAGTTACAAGTTTGAGGTGCAAAGAAATCTGATTGCACCCACATGCGATGCTTGGGCTCTGCTGATGTAGAATTGAGTTGATTTTTTTGTTTGCGAAAACCTTCATCGACAGAAACCCTTTGGAGATTCATCCAATTCGAATTAAAGTCAACGAATCCGAATTTCTGATGTTCTTTCGATATGAATTTTGGTAACTAAGTTTATGGCGATCTGTTTTACACTCTTTTGAGTTGTGGTTGCATGCAAGTTAGTGTTTATCATTTGGGTGAGACTGTATTGCTCAGCTGAGGTGTTTGAGCTGATCAGATACTTGTTTGAGGTCATTCGCTGGCGGACTTGTGAGATTTATGAGCTTTTTAGGTTCCTTGAACCTCACCCGTGCTTGAATTTGTCAAGAAATTTGAATTGCTTATGTGTTTCAGGCATGCACTTCTTGACCGACTACTTGTTTGCCTCTCTAACAAGTTACTCCATTTAAGCTCCATTGGTGGTTGCTCACTTCGAATGTCTATTTAGCTTTAAGTTATACGGAGTATGATGAATGAGTGGTGTGTACATTTCAAAATACTGCTTTCCTCTTTCTTTTATAGTGTCAAGCTCAGCTGAGTTTAAACAGATGTGAACTCGATATCTTACAGCTTAGCCTGAGCTGGCTAGTTCACACATAATTATATAGTTCAGACTAAGCTGTAAGATATTCCATCCCCTCGTAATGATGTTTGCTCAGGTTAGGCTAACATGGAATTTCTTCATTTCCACTGCTGTCAAGAATTTTATAAAATTTCATCTATTGATTTGGTGAAGTCATTGAATAGTTATACGGCTCTTCTTTTTCACTTTTGCGTAAATCTTATTAGTTTGCGACTTCATCATGCACATTGAATAATAGTTCAATGTGACATGAACTATCTAACCTATATACTTGCCAAAGTCGTTATAACTGTCTTGTGAGGATACATTTTGATTTACATTTTGATATACCTTATCTAGATCCCAGTGGCTCCATTGCAAAAACCGGACGAGATGCAAATTTCAAACCAGGAATGGATGCAGGCTACTTCTGGGCATGAAGATATTGTCTCTGAGCACACGATTCCCACAATGATCACATGGACCAACGGTGGTAAGGAAGTTTTTGTTAAGGGCTCATGGGATGATTGGAAAACGAGGTTTGTATTGCAGTGGGATGTCTCAAAGTTAAAACATCTATTTACATGGTGATGCTAACTGTGTTTGAAGCTTTAACATAGTAAGGCATTCTTTCCTTTATCAGAGAGCCCCTGCAAAGTTCAGGAAAGGACTTCAGCATTATGAAAATGCTCCCTTCAGGTGTTTACAGATACGGGTTTATTGTTGACGAACAGTGGCGATATTCCCCTGAGCTGCAATGGGCCCAGGATGAGTTAGGCAATTACTACAACATTCTGGACTTACAGGTAAAGGCCTTTTTAGTGTTCTTTGTTCAATTGAAAAGGGAAGAAAATTCTAAGCTAGAGACTATAACTGTCAAAATAACTCTATTGAATTAATAAAGAAACACTATGGGTTTCTAAATTTCTTTTTCTAAACTCATGCCTAATGTCGTAGCGTTAACCACAAGGTACAGTTTAGGGAAACTTTGTATGGGAAATAGACAAAAGAAGGTATTGCTTATCTTATAAGTATAAATTCTGTCCAATGATGGAATTTAAAGTTGGTGAACTTGGCTTTGATGATTTGAGCAGCTGGTTATAGTGAAATAATTGACCTGTATCTGTAGAAGACACAATTAACATTTTAAAAGAGCTTTGCTTTGATGATGTGAACTGCTGGTTATGATGAATCCAATATCAAAGTAAGAAATTTTGTCACTGATGGAAATTAAAGTCTATAAACATCCCTTTTTTCCTGTGATGGTGATCCCTTGCTGTAGTTAAAGTTGTAGACTTTAAAGGCAAACATTTTGCATACCTAAAGTACATTGATTTAGTTGTCGGCAGCTTGGTTTTCTTTTGTTTTGATCATTCTCGCTGCTGTGCTGTCTAGGACTATGTTCCAGATGATATTGAGAGTATATCTGGATTCGAGCCTCCTTTATCCCCAGATTCAAGCTATAACAATACAGAACTAAACATGGAGGATTTTGCAAAGGAGCCACCATTGGTTCCGCCACACCTACAGATGACTCTTCTGAACGCACCCTCTTCATGTATGGAGATTCTACCTCCTATATCAAGGCCGCCGCATGTGGTGCTGAACCACCTCTACATGCAGAAGGCCAAGACCGGGCCATCGGTGGTGGCGTTGGGTTCAACTCATCGGTTCTTGTCAAAGTATGTCACTGTTGTTCTCTACAAATCCCTCACAGACGCTTGACAATAATGTAACTTCTTAGTTTAGTTCTAATCGCGGGACTACAACTAGCGTAATCTTATTACAATGGTAATAGGTTGCTGACTTCCTCCTGAGGCCTTATAAGATTATTTGAAATTTTACGCCTCGGTACAGCCATGTACTCAGTATCGTCACTGTCATATGTGTCTTTCTTGATCCTACTGTCTGGGTTTGAGTTGTGGATGGATGAACGGCGTCTTGTGATGCCCATGATATACGTAGAGCCTGTTGCTTAGATTAGTATCAATATGCTTTGCAGACATATAAACACAGCAGGGGTTTGCGAGTCTGGAATGAACCATTTATAAATTATTAGTGAATGCTTTTTACAACAGTCTGATGCGCATAACAAATTGCATTTGCTTCTTAGAGGTGCATCAATTTCGATCTGAAAATAAGAAGTCGTGTGTTTCGGCTGGGATGTTGCTCTGTCATTCTTTTGAACTTGCTAGCATTAAAGTGGTCAATGTATTTTCTATCCCTTCGGGCCCATTGCGGAGACGTCTGTGACATATATCTACTCGGTCCAGTTCGATTCGGATCCAATTATATTTGTTTTAAAATATCAGAAGCAGATAATATGAAATGGTAGGTAGAAACTTCCAAAAATGAGAAGAAACTCACTGAAAAAGTTGCAAATGGTGGAGATGGTGCTTCTCTGGTGGGGTGGGCCACCTACACCGCAACAGCCACCAGCCACGTACTCTACATATAATAATGAGTTACTAATTAAAAAATAATTTTCATAGCAGGCTGGCGGCGGCTAGAGCCTCTCACTACAGTCGTATCTTTTTCTCCTCTCACTTACCGTTGTACTTTGCAGAGTCCTATACATACAAATCAAATCGGTAGAGCGAGATTCATGTGCATACGAGCGCACATACGCATTAGGCTCAAGTCCAGCATATAAACCCGACAACCCTAAAACCCATTGGAATTATGAGGAGTAGCTCACCAAGCTTATATACTAGGCTCGGAGTGTCTTCATCTTTCGATGGTGGACCTTATTATCTTCAACACGCCGGCATATAGACCGAGTTGCACTTGTTTACTAGTTAGAATCGCGAGCCGAATTGAGGTTAACCGTCTGATACCATGTCAGAGTCCGATACATACGGACCGGTAGAGCGGATGTCGTGTGCATACGAGCATACATGCGCATTAGGCCCAAGTCCAACACATAAACCTGGCGGCGAGGTTTAATTCTAAAACCGATTGACAATATGAGGAATAACTCACCAAGCTTATATACTAGGTTCAGAGTATCTTCATCTTTCAATGTGTGGACCTTATTATCTCCGACGTACTACTTTACATAAATATTAAGATAAAATTATTTACTAAATACCCTAATTATCTGTTCTCTCTTAATTCACACCATGACATAAACAACTAATTAAGCTAACCGGTTAATTATATATTGGGCTTAGCACATGGGCGTATTTGATAGAAGATCGATATTCTTCGTCTAATAATTGAATATTTTGTCTTTTCCTTTATATTTTTACGTGCTAAAGTTGCAGTCAGCGAAGCTCAATTATATCCTTCTTGAAATTATCATTACATTCAGCGTAAAAATAAAATATACAACAGAAAATAGAAATTTATTATATTTGTGTTGGACGCATAAATATTTGTCAGTTTCCTTCGCAGTTCACATGACGGTGGATTGCCGGTGCCGGCGAAGGAGACCGTGCAGCGTGGATGTAGTTGGAGTTCGTTTGGTCATCGAATCTCATCTAATTTATTTAGTTATCTTGGGTTTAGTCTAACATGTATCAAACCAAATGACATTTGAGGTTTTAAATATGGTTCTGTTAAAGTGTGAAACATACGTAGGGCCCGTTTAATTTCAACTCCGAAAACGAAAACGGAATGAAAACAAATTTAGTCATATATATATATATATATATATATATATATATATATATATATATATCTTTTCATGAAATTTTGTGGAATCATTCTTTGAGGATTAATGCAAAAAACATTTGTTTCCCCACATTTTGTATAGGGTATTAAAACTAATCAAACTCTACTTCAATTCCTTCAACCCACAATAAATGATTCCCAAAACTTTCATGAACATTGATATACGTATAGACTAGATTCGTTTTCATTCCGTTTCCGATTCCGGTGTTCAAACCAAACGGGCCCGTAGAGTTTAGCTCCTTTACACACGACTCAAGATGTTTGCTTCAGTTTTAACACGTAAAAGCGAACGGAGTTTATCATGAAAATCATTTTTGATTTTTTTTTCTATTATTTTTTGTATGGTTAATTTGTTTAACGACCAATTTGTTTGTCGTAAAAAATTGGGACATTCTGAGCCTAATATATAAGTCAGTGGATTATTACTCCTATTGTGAATTGGTTTTAAGATGAAACCTCATCGATCTTATATAATAGGTTGGAGGGTTCGGTCCAATGCGCATGTGCGTTCGTATACACACTACCCCGTTCTACAGTCCGTCTATATCGAACTTTGACACTGCTTTGTACGGGACTTTCGATAAGAGAACTTGTTTGTACTATCTATTTAGTCCCCGTTTTGTTATAACTTCAACAACGGAAAGACAAAATGAATCTAGTACATATGCGTATCCTTGTTCATGATATATTTTAAAATTATTTTTTGTGGATTCATACAAAATACATTTGTCTTTCCTCATTTTATTTTTTTATAGGATATCAAGATATCAAATTTAGCTTACTCTACTCTAAAAAAAATGTACCACCCTCTATACTATTCAATTTATTCATAGAGCAGAGAATATGACTAAACTCATATGCATGTCAATGAGTTGACAACTCAAAATGGATTCCTACATAAATTATAATATATTTTTCTTTAAATAACAAGAACATTTTTATTAAAGTCATTAACATAATTTATCTAGACATACCCCTCAGCATCACCCTTCACCAACCTAAGTAACTAAATATTATATTTTTAAAAATGATTTTTGCATTTTTCCTAGAAAAAATGTGTCAAAATTGGAGCATAATATGGGGCCCCATAGTAGGAAAGACAAGCCAAACCGGTTATGTATCTATCATCTACACAGCTATACTATCTTGTTGGTATCTTCATCTCTACCCCTCTACCAGAATCCAGAATCCGTAAATCTTGACATATTTTTCCTCCCAACATTTAATTTCTTTTATTATAATTGCTTCAAAAGCAAATTTCCACCCTCCACCACTAAAATTCTCAAATCAATAAATCAATCAGTAAACCTCACCCACCATTTTCTTCTCATCTTCTTCCTTCCATCTTCTCTCGGTCACTCATTTTAATATCTCCTCTCTTTCTCTAATTTACAGACTCTGATTTCCTTCTGTCAGTGTCCGCTCACTGCCATGGCGCCACAAAAGGTACGTGTTCATCTCCTCGATCTGAAGCTTCGATGATTCAATGCGATTTAAGCTAATGGAGGTTTGAATCGAATGAATTAGGAAACGTTGATGGTGCTCAATGTGGATTTGGAGTGTAATCGTTGCTACACTAGGGTTAAGAGGGCTCTCTGTTCTTTACCACGTTGGTTTCTGATTTCTACTTCAAATTATCCTTAATTAGATTTGTAATTTGGGTGTAAAGTAATGGTTAATCCGATGGATCTTGTGTGATTGATATTATATGCAGAAGTTCAGGATCAAATTTACAAAGAGAAGCAGAACACGGTGATGATCAAAGTGGTATGTTGCAGTCCGGAGAAAATCAGGGATAAGCTCTTTGCCAAAGCCGGAAAATCCATCAAAGCGATTGAAATTATTGAGAAGAAACCGGATAAGCCAGCAGACAAGCCGGATAACAAGCCAGCCGTGAAGCCGGATGATAAGCCAGCTGTGAAGCCTGATAAGCCTCCATCTAAGCCAGATAAGCCAGCCGATGACAAGCCTCCTTCTAAGCCGGATAAGCCTGCAGGGGGCAACAACAAGCCTCCTTCGGGTCCAGCAAAACCAGCTGCGCAAGCCGATGATAAGCCAAAAAAGAATGTAAGCTTTCAGCCACAAGGAGACGCCCCTGGGAAGCCGGCTGGTGATGCCAAACAGCCGGAGCAGTCGAAGCCGGTTGAGCAAGCAGCTGCTGCAATGATGTACAGGTAGGGGTGTAATACGAGCCGAACGAGCCGAGCATGCTCAAGCTCGGCTCGTTTCTATACGATCTTTAAAATGTGTTCAAGCTTGACTCGTTTAGAAAGTGAACGAGCTCGAACTTTTGACGAGCCGGACGAGCCGATACTGAGTAGTTCGGCTAAAATAATGCTCCTACGGTGTTATTTTAGCCAAATGAGCCGAGCTTTACCCGAACGATCCAAACATTGACATACTCAATGCTCGGCTCGCTTATAAGCGAACCGAGCCCGAGCCGAGCCTTAAGTTTATACGAGATTTAAAAAGTGCTCAAGTTTGACTCGTTTAGAAAGTGAACGAGCTCGAGCCGAGCTTTTGACGAGTCGAGCCCGAGCCGAGTAGTTTGTCTCATATTACATTTCTATGTACAGGCAGCCTCGAGAGCTGGTCCAGTGTTATCCGGGTTACCCGGTTAACGTGGGCTGTTTGGACTGCTACGAGGGACGAACGTGCTATAACGGTCACGGCTACGGCGTTCCTCCGCCACCTCCACCAAGTGGGTTTGGTGGCTATTACGGCGTTCCTCCTCCGCCGCCGCCAGCTGGATATGGCTACTACGGGCAAAAACCTGGGTATTACGACAACCGGTATGGGGATTACGTCAGCGACGAAAATGCAACCGGATGTGTCATCATGTGAATCCTCGCGTTGAATTAATATCCATTATTATGAAAGAAAGGTTGACACATGGGTTAATCATTTCAAGTTTCGAGTTTTTTCATTTAGGGTATTTTATTATAATTTTTGTATTTTTGGAAATAATTGTTTATTTCAATAGGAATTACACTACATGTGGACTTTGGAGGGTACGTAATGAGATGTAATAAAGATGGCCAACTTATGTGACAGCTGGTGACATTATCAGCTTTCCTTTTTCTTTTTTATTGTAAACCTTTTACTTAATAAAAATACTTGGTTATGCTCTACGTACTTAATAAACCGATCTGATACCATGTCAAAGTCCGAAGCAGACGCCCGATAGAGCAGAAATCGTGTACATACGAGCGAACATGCGCATTAGGTTCAAACCTATCACATAAAGTCGGCGAGGTTCCATTCTAAATCAATTGGCAATAGGAGGAGTAATTCACCGACTTTATATACTAGGCTCGGAGTGTCGCCACCACCAACCTTATATACTAGGCTCGGAGTGTCGCCATCTTTCAATGTGGGACGTTATTATCTCCAACGTATTTTACTAAAAAAATATTTTTGGGTGCATGAACTTGGTGGATGTGTTATTGTCGGTGTAAATGAAGTTAGCAATCTATAGTTTTCAACCTTTGGATGTAATGCAAGGATGGATGGACCATCACTTGACATTTAGGTTATTTCCATTGAGTAGGATTTTAGTGGATCAATGACATGGATTTTATATGAAATTTAATATTAAATTTGATTGGTATTAGGAGTCTCGTCAATCTTATAAATTCTATATTTATTTATTTATTTCATAATCGTCTTGGATTCTCTTTTCAGAGTGTTATAATTATTTTATTTATTAGGAAACATGTAAAAAGCAACATGTACATGAGACCGGTTGAGAAAAAGTCAGACCGGGAGTGATTTTCAGCAATACTATATAAGATATCTTTTGTTCTTTTTTTTTTTTTAATTGTACACTAAGTGGGCTTTTTTTTAGTTTTTTTACTGCTCACACAAACCTAATACACAGCCCTCCCTCTCATCTCTCCTCCTCCTGTCGCTTTCCTTTTCTTCTCGTTGGAGTACCGGCCGCCGCCTCGCCTGTCGGACATCGCCAGAACCGGGCGCCGCCGCAGGCCCTTGGCCGACCATTGTTTACCCTCTGTCGAACCCCATTGTTTTGTTTTATTTCTTCGACTACTTTCTGCTACTTTTCTACCATGAAATCGGTAATGGAACTTGGATTTTTGCACCACGGGATACAGCAATTCATTATTGTTGACAAAGAATCAACAACGAAGAGTGACATACAAAGCGGTAAAGGTCATGGAGGATGGGCGAGAGAAAGAGAGGTTAAAGTCCACATCCCTTTTGATCGATTCTGTACTCAACGGATACCAAATTATTGTTTATGTAAGTTTTTTTTTCATCAGTCACGATTCCACTTCTTGCTTGCGATAATCTTGTCTATAATCTCCATTAACCACATTTGAAAAGCATTTCTTTTTCGGGTAATGGCATCAATTCATTGCAATGCTTAGGATTGATGCACGGGGGTTGTGTTGTCTAGGGGGGTTGTTCTCGTCTTCGTTTTGGGTGGGGGCTTTTGTGCTGCGTAACATGTTGCGACTTACCAGGTGCACTCGTTGTACATAGTTTGCTTGTTTTGGTTATTCATTAAAAGCTTGTACGGGACTAAATTTGTGGTACTCGAATTTGCTTGTGCTTTCTCATGTTAATTTGCTTGTTTCTGGTATGAAAATCATACCAGAAAACTCATACCGGTATTTTCTGATATGTAAAATTCTTACCAGAAAATTTCTGTTATGGGTTTTCTGGTACGAGTTTTTAGGTATAAATTTCATACCAGAAAACTCATATCAGAATTTTATGGTATGTAAAATTCTTACCAGAAAATTTTGTTATGAGTTTTCTGGTAAAAAAAATTCCTGGTATGACAAGTTCTAGTATGAGAAGTTCTAGTATGACAAAATTCTGGTATGAAAATAATTTCTGGTATGAGAAATTCTGGTATGAAAATTTCTGGTATGAAAATTCCGGTATGAGAAATTCCGGTATGAGAAATTCAGTCCAGAAAATAAAAAAGAAATAAAAAATAAATTAAAAAAAGACAAAAAAAAAACAAATTCAGTAATTAAAATTTAAAACTTATACTTATATAACAAATAACAAATATCATTTATTCTTTCTTTCTAAATAGAAGGGTTAATAATTTTTACCTACTATTAAATGAAAGTGGTAAAAAGTTTGGGGTACACTTTCTTAAACAAAAACTCAAAAAAGTCTAGTATGTCAAATTCTCCCCGCAGTATTTAATAAAAACATTACTAGTAACTAGTAAGTTGAGTCATAGTACTAAGAGGAGTTGTTGTTGACCGTACGTTTTACACATGTTAACATTTCAAAAAAATTATGAGCATTTATACTTGTTGATAATGAGTCCATTTCACACTTGTTGACAATATAGTTTACGCTTGTTGTCCGTCCATTTTACATTCACACTATAAACTATGTTAGGGTCTCTTTGGTTCCAACTCCGGAAACGAAAACGGAATGAGAACGAATTTTGTTCATATGTATATCCTTATTCATGAAACTTTATAGAATCATTCCTTGTGGTTTAATGCAAAATGCACTTGCTTCCCCACATTTTGTTACCCTATAGGGTATCAAAAGTAATCAAACTCTACGCCAGTTACTTCAAACAACAATGAGTGATTCCAAAAACTTTCATGAACAAGGATATACGTATGTACTAGATACACTTTCATTCCGTTTTTGATTTCGGAGTTAAAATCAAACGGACCCTTAATAGTAAAAAAAAAAGAAGGAATTTTTTATTTTTAAATTAAATAATTAAAAACCAAAAGATGAAAATTGGATGGTTACATTCTCAATTTCATTATTCAATTAGGTTAGTTAAAAAACTCATCATACGGGAACTCCTTTTGAAAAAAAAATAAAATAAACCATTTATAAACTTATAATTGTAAAAGGTAAAAAAATACAACAATAAAAAAAATAGTTAAAAAACTCGGTCATACGGGTCGTGGGGTTTAGAGCTTCAAATTCCATGGGCTTGGGCCCAAATCCAACTTCACATTTTAGAGTGATAGAGAGAACGGTAAAATTGACCGGGAGAGTGGAAATGGCGGGGGTTCATCTCTATCTCACTGCTTCGTCATCCTTGGTTGCTTATCCTCTTCCATGGCGAGATTCCCGTCTTACTGGCTTTTCTTCTTCATTGAAACCCAAAACCAAATTCAAATCGAAACTTGAATACAAGTCATGCTTTTGGGTCAACCCGGATAGCCCCAGAGCGTCTCAGCTTTACCGGGAGTCTTCCGATGCTACGTATCGTTCCCTTGTCAGTCTGGGGAAAACTTTGAATTCTTGCAATCCTACCCTTGAAGATGTTTCAAAGACGTTGGCTGCTATCGGTGATCAAATGGCGGAGAAAGATGCTGTAACTGTTCTCAATAACATGAACAATCCTGAAACTGCTTTAATTGCTCTCGAGTACTTCCTCGATAATCTCAAGCGTACCAAAAAAGTGATTCTGTACAATGTGACGCTCAAGGTATTGAGGAAATGTAGAGATTTGGATAGTGCAGAGAAGCTGTTCGAGGAAATGCTTCAGAGAGGAGTTCAGCCTGATAACGCCACGTTCTCTACTTTGATCACCTGTGCGAGGTTCTGCTCTTCTTTCCAAAAAGCTATGATTTGGTTCGAGAAGATGCCTCAATATGGGTGTGGGCCTGATCCCGTTACTTACTCCACCATGATTGACGTGTATGGACGGGCTGGGAATGTGTCCGAAGCGCTTAGCCTCTATGATCGTGCTAGGACTTGGAAAATGCGCCTTGACGTTGTCGCTTTTTCTACATTGATTAGAATCTATGCCAAGTCTGGCAATTTTGATACGTGCTTGAATGTTTATGAGGAGATGAAGGCTGTTCAGGTTAAACCTAATATGGCTATATATAACACTCTATTGGACAGTATGGGAAAAGCAAGGAAACCATGGCAAGCAAAGAAAATTTATGAGGATATGATTGATAGTGGTATTTCCCCAGTCTCGGAGACCTATTCCGCTCTTCTGCGGGGCTTTTGTAGGGCTCGGTATGGTAAAGATGCTCTCAAGTTTTATACAGAGATGAAGGAGAAAGGGTTTGAGGTTAATGTTGCTCTGTACAATTCTATGTTAGCCATGTGTGCTGATATTGGTTTTGCTGATGAAGCTGCTGAAATCTTTCGAGATATGAAGAAATTAAACACTTGCAAGCCCGACAAGTGGACATTTTCATCCATGGTTACGGTATATTCCTGCAATGGCCAAGTAGATGAGGCCGAGTCAATTCTAAATGAAATGATACATGCAGGTTTGGAGCCTAATATCTATATATTGACTTCACTTATACAGTGCTACGGGAAGGCAAACCGAACTGATGATGTAGTGAGGACTTTTAATCAGAGTTTTGAATTAGGTCTAGCTCCTGATGATAGGTTTCTTGGTTCGCTTCTGAATGTGATGACACAAACACCTACAGAGGAACTTAGTAAGCTTATAGATTGTGTTGAAAGGGCAAATGAAAAGCTTGGTTATGTAGTGAGATTGTTGGCAGAAGGGAACGATGATACCGCTGTCGTTGGTGAAGCAACCATGCAGCTATTTCAGACCATTGCTCCTGAAGTGAAGAAGGCTTACTGTAATTGTTTAATTGATTTATGCATTAACCTAAACTTGTTAGAAAGAGCATGTGAGCTTTTAGATATGAGTCTCAAGCTTGGGATATACAATCATATACAGCTCAGAACACTAAGCCAGTGGTCTTTACGTTTGAAAACTCTATCACATGGTGCTGCTCTCACTGCTTTACATATATGGATGAATGACTTAACCCGGGCCTTAGAAAATGGCGAGAACCTTCCACCAGTGCTCGGCATCAATACTGGTCACGGGAAGCACAAGTATTCTGAGAAAGGATTGGCAGCTGTTATCGAGTCACATCTGAAGAAACTAAATTCTCCATTCCATGAGTCATCAGAGCAGGCTGGTTGGTTTTTAACAACAAATACCGCAGTACAGACCTGGCTAGAATCTAGAAAGGTGGAGGAATTTGTGTCTGCTTAATATTCTCGGATTAACAAAAGAAATTTTACTTGTTGATTTGTAATCTTTACCCTGTATGAAAGTTCTTCTCATCGTTCTCGTACGTGAGTATAATTTGTTACTTGAAAAGTTAATGATGAGGATGGTCACCATATCTGCCAAGCTGCTTAGATTTTTTAGCACATCATTTTTGTAATTTGAAACAAATACACAGAAGTCACACACAAACACACAGATAAGCAAAACCAGGGTGGAAGAAAGCCCTCTGTGAATTACTCCACTCATTATTACCAGTTTCCTGCAGTGTAAATTTCTGGGAGGGTAAACATCTCAGTTGAGGAATTTGTAAAGGGCTTGGGGCTGTTTTATATTTTTGAGGGTTGGGTACGTTCAATTCATTTGATAGAAAATCATTACAAAGCATATTGTTGATTCAAAGCTAAACCGAATTGATTTCATTAATCCTAATCTCCTGTTATTTTCAGGTATATATGAAAAAAGTGTTTGGTCGGTAATTATATGAAAATTTTTATTTTAGCAAGTGATAATCAGGAAAATTTTCATATTTAACGTGCTGCTTTTGTTACCAATATCTTTAATAGAACAATTACAAAGCATATTGCTGATTCAAAGCCAAACAAAAGCTTCCTGGCTATCATAACGAATTAAACTGGGTATATAAATATTCAAAGCCTTGTTGAAGACGACAAATTCTTTTACACCAATTGCTGATCTAAAGCTTCTACATCTTGCCGTCCCAAAAATGTTTTAACATGGCATTCACCATTCCAAATCAACTATAACCCCCTATTACAACATAGAAACCACAGAGGTCACAACCAGGCAGAACATAAAAACTAAAAAGGCTAACTGCATTGAACCTTATCATGAAGAAGTATACTAGCAGTTTCGGTGAGGACTTGTCCGCTTACGTAATGCTGCCTACACACTGGCATGTACACTTCAGCTCCACCAATCAACTCGGTCTGTCTCTCTTCGTTCTTCCTCAAGGTGAAGTTGGCCCGTTTACCACACAACTCACATCGAGCAGTTAGTTTGGTCACCGAGTCAGCTAGGGGTATTATGTCAAGCACTGAACCAAAACTCCTCCTTCAAACAACTAGTGTCAAGACACACCCTTATTTAACATTGCTATATGTCAGTAGCTAGATAAGCCTCAGAAGATTACCTTAAGTAGTCACCATCAAGACCAGCAACTATAACTATTTTGCCATCTTGATCAGCAGCCTTTTGGCAAAATTCATGCAGGTCCCCGAAGAACTGGGCTTCATCAATACCAATCACATCTAACTGCAAGGCAAGGGAACTTCTGGTCAGCAGCAGCAATTATTTGTTTCATAGGCAACAATATATCTATGTTCCCATTTGACATCCTTCTGCACCTCAAATAACATTTTTGCTCCACTACTAAAGATTCTTGAACAAAGCAATCATGAATCAATAAGATTTTTTTAACTGAAATACCTCATCATAAGCCCTTGAGCCAAATTGTGCTTTGAATGATGACAACTGTGTCAGTGGAAAGCATGGAAATTTATCCCCATCATGGGTCACTATGGAACTCAACCCATACCTTGTATCCTTTATGGATTTGATAACAGCAACATTCCTGCCCCAACAAGAAAAATCAGTGAAGAACCTAGCCGCATTACACATGCATCAACATCATGGACTAATATTCAACATTATGTTAAGAACTAATTCTAAGATGTCATTTATATGCATTTGCTGAAGCAACTTTATTCAATCAGGCACTTAGAAAATTTCCATTCCATTTTCCCACAGTTCCTCTCTAAATAACACTTCTGACAAATTTCTACTAAGACCAAGAAAAAGCCTAAAGCGATATATAAAGTAAGCAAATGAACCAGAACAGTTTCCACAAAAGTAAGCCTCTTCAAAAGATAACTTATAAATCAAAACATGACATTCAATCGCCCACAAGAGATCAATATTCAAGTTCAATATATTCATCCAATACAATGTTGAGCTTTAAGTTGCAGAAAGGGAGGCATCAAGAATTTTGCAGTAATGCATCATACTGTATATGGTATCTTCAGTTATATAGGCATATATATACAGCATTGTTTCAATCGCCAAACAAACTTTAAGCATCCAAAATTACCGCTTATATTCTCACAGGCAATGTGTGTATTCTCATACATTCAGTGAAGCGGGCATTGAGCTTGACCAGGTCAACATTTCTATGAATTCTACATGCCCAAGCAAAGAACCACAGATTACTGCATGATCCTTCAGTAGCGATTGTTTACAAACTCACCAGTCTCTAGGCTAGATCACATACCCAAAAGGACAGCAAGTAATGTAATGTGAATCATGTGATCGAGTACAAAACCTACAGCGATCATCTCATCAATAGAGTCAAACCTGCCCAGCTCTCCCATTATGGCCATTAGCAGATGCAATTTTCTAAAAGGTGAGACTTAGGCGTGAGGGCCAGGGGTCAACAGACCAACACCTAGGAAATGTTAATGATGTGGGACCATCCTTGGCCTACCCTACAAGTCTTCAAGGTCCTACACAAGGACCTATCACTAATTCAAAGGCTAATGCAATCCAAGAAGAAGCATCCGAGAGGCTTGTGACCTTGGCGTCACATGGAGCCATGATCGAACCATTGTCACCCACGGTGACACTAGTCCTAATCACCTCCAAAAAGAGGAGGAAAAAGAGTAAAGAATATTTTTGTAAAAACAATTAATTAATTTCTTTTAAGTTCCATAAGGAAAGAGACCTTTTTCGTGAATACTTGCTGCAGAAGCTCTTCCACTATCTATGTTCTCCTGTACCTATCATTTATACTGTACAACAGTCTCAGTGTTCTTTTAACTTTTGAAACACGGACCAGATGTTAAGGATATCCATGAAGTTACACATTCCTATCAAGACATGCATCAAACATTTGATGCAAAACAATTCAGTGCAATCATGGATGTGTTTCAATGTCGTAGTAATGTCAATCATTGCACAACTAACTACAACTCTGTTCCACACTCAACATTATATCCATGCACCACTGGCTTGTCAACCAGTCTACCTCGCTCGACCAAGGCTGACTGGTGTAGAAGAGAACTGACCAGGAGCCACACAGCCACACCACTGTATTTAATGTCATATAATATAATTAGTCCCATCTCATATAAACCCTTCTGGGGCCATGAAATTGAGCTTTTCTTCCAATCTCAGGTATAATGCCCATCCTTGGCCTACAAAATAGACAACTTGATTTCTAGTCTTCTAGAACTAGCAGCAACCCCAAAAACTTGCTTCTGTGAATGAATTATCTTATTTCTTCCCTTATTTATAAACTATTGTGCATCCATTCTTGAAGCATAAGGACATAGAGTCTACGAATAGGCAATAGTCAATCCTGTGTGATAATACAATAAACAGCTCAACTGCTTGCACCAATCTCCCCCATAAACACTTGAAATTTTGTCCAACATATGGGATCATTGAAAGAAGTTGATTGAAAGCTGAAACGATGAAGTCCTTGACTAAAAACACTTGAACCAACAAAATTCCGTGAATTTTAACCTAGTATTAAGGGGTGTCATTAGCTGGGAAACAAAACTGCCAATTTGGAACAGACTGCCAGCTGAATGAAATATGTTCGTCGGACAAAATTTCAGATTTAGTAATGACCACAAGAAAAGAAAGACTATATGCGCTAAAAGAGGAAAAGCCCTTTCCCCCCATAAGACATGTTGACAATTCCATCATAACTCGAATATAACTGAATCCAAACGGGAAGCAACTGCACAGATAAACAAGCAATAAGACTCAAACTAAAAGGAGCGAACCTGCCATTGCTCTGCTCGGATTCGATACGGCGAAGGAGAGTGGTGGTCTTGCCAGCGAACATGGGTCCAACAATAACATGAATCTCACCAGAAGGAACAGAAGAGTATTGTGAAGCACAAAAGCGGCGATGATGATGACGATAGGGTTTAGGCAACGACAGCGACCGCTCAGGATAGAGAAAATTAGGGTTTAAGCATAGTGGAGAGGCAGTGGAGAAAGCCGATGAAAGGGGGCATATAGGAAGATGAATGTGCTTGAATTTGGGCAGAGCGGAAGGAGAAAGGAGGGAAAGTGCCGGCGAAAAGATTATAGATTTCATCCTAGAAAAGTTTAACATGTAGGCACAAAATTTGGAGGATTCAGAAGATTGGAGAGAAATTCACATACCATTTCTTGTGATGTAGGGAAGTTGAGAGAAATAACGGGGTTTCCGGTCCAGGGTGAAAGCTTGAGCTCACAGCAACGTCATGGGAGACTGGAAGAGAAGTCGAAGGTGAAAATGAGTGACGCGAAAGGGGAAGAGCGAGGGTTTTAGGCTTGGAGGGAAAGTCGAAAACAAAGACCAATGAGGTGCCCCTTTACAGGATCAAATCTCATCCATCCAATAGTGTGGGTACGACTCCAACTAAACACCACAAATTATAAGGGAACCGACGAAAATCCCTATTGGTAACCCCAACTAAGCACACGAAGTGCAAGTTTTGCTTTTCATATCTGGATTCGAACTACGCTAGTCGGTTAGAGCCGGTGAAGATTTTTTTTTAATAACTGCACAACTACGCTAATGGTAAGCGTAGTTGAATTTTTTTTTTTAATCCAACTTTGTTAATGACTACCAAAGTTGAGATTTCTTATTTTTTTAAATTCACTTCAACTACGCTTACGATTAGCGTAGTTGGTTTTTTTTTTTAGGAAATGAGGTTAGCTCACAAAGGTAAAGGTTTGGCACACTCGAACCTTAATAGAGGGTTTTGAGTCCTCTATTACCTATAACTCATCATCGTTGGCACCCAACCAAGGGAATCACTGGGTAAGTACGCTCGGGTATACGTTAGAAAGGTTCAACAAGGCTAGGCTAATCTTTAACTTTGGTTTAAGGATAAAGCATGAAAGGTACGACATAAGAGAAAATCGGTTTGTTCTTCTTGAAAATCGGTCAATTTCTCTCAAGAACATCCGATTTTTCTTCTTTGCAAAGGTAAAACACATCTCTTACGGTCCAATCTCAACGTGAGATTCATTTTATCATCGTGTTAACCACAATTTTCAACCAATCACCCTAGAATCGCAAACGTTTTAGCCAATAACACACGTAGTTAAAATCAAGAAAATGATTAAATCAAGAAAGTAAACAAAAATTTAAATCTTGAAATTAAAATAAACAATCCTTGAACATAGATAGGTTCTCAATCTCTAAAAACTAATAAAAACAAATTCAAAACTTGTGTTCATAATGACAAAAGAAAATAAAAACTAGAAAAACCTCAAGAACTTCAATCTTGCTTCAATCTTCAATATCCAATCTTCAATTCCGTTTGTCCTAGGGTTTCTTCAATGCTTTATGAGTATACTTCACTTGTGATTGAATGATTTAGGACGTGGAGAGACGTCCTCTATTTATAGGGAAAAGGTAGGGTTGCAACTCTTTATCTTTTGAGGATTCCTACATGGAATCAGACGATTAAGATAGAAATCGGTCTATCTCTAAGAAAATCGGACGATTTATATCATATCTTGATCCGATTTTTGTCCTCTGAGCGTGCTATCTTTTAGTTCCGTCTTCTATCTTCTTTTGTGGTTTCTTCTCACATATTTTCCTATCTTTAAGACTCCTTCATGATCCTTTATGATGTTAAGTCCGATATAGATCCATTTCCGCACCCAAACTCCACCATTTTACCTACAAATCAATCAAGAACTCATGTAGACCACTATTCTCGAAATGTATATGAATATAGACGAAAAGGCA
Organism: Fagopyrum esculentum; assembly: GCA_033239045.1. Taxonomy (NCBI): domain Eukaryota; kingdom Viridiplantae; phylum Streptophyta; class Magnoliopsida; order Caryophyllales; family Polygonaceae; genus Fagopyrum; species Fagopyrum esculentum. The sequence goes on from BSUD01000006.1 coordinate 522,594, forward strand.
CATGATTCTCATCAAATGTATGTAAAAATGAGGTGATATAACCGCAATATACATGAATATGATAGCATATAATTCATGTCATCATTGGTGTTCCTCTTCGGCCTTGAATCATGTAAGGGAAGCTTCGGATGCGTTATCGAAATGTGGAAGACCGGAGATGGAGTTAATAGTGGACAAAACAACTCTTCTAACACCGAGAGACATGGTAGACCTGCTTCTCCATCACTTGAGTTACTTATAGCACCTGCAATGTCTTTATAGTAGTCACCTTAGTTTTAAATTCGATTAACTCATAAATGTAAAATTACAAAAAGAGTTTTTTAGTTATGAAAAAATGGAGATTGTAGGTTGAATCGAACCGTCATTAACATGTTCATTGTGTTGTTTGAGTTTGTTGGTGGACGAATAACAAGGTGTCCGAAGGAGGCAACGCTGTTAATTTCTCATATAAATGAAAGTTTGTTACTTTTTTTTAAAAGGGTTTTAATTTTCTCAAAACGTTCGATCTATTAACTACACAACTCAACGAAGACCGACTTTGTTGAAAAGAACAACTTAACTCCACAACTCAACGAAGACCGGCGGCATTGAAAATAATCAACTTACATCTTAACTTCACGACTCGGTGAAGACCGACTTCGTTGAAAAGAATCAACTTTAACGCAATCTCTTTCAACGCAAAACGATTGTGTTAAGATTTTTTTTTAATGCAATCGGTTTGCTCTGAAATTGAAACTTCTAACGTATTGAGACGACGGCAAAATTTTATTTAAAAATAAGGTAAAAAATATTGAAAAGTAGTTTTTGAGCGCCAACGAACTGCGATGCACTATGCAAAATGTAAAACTCGTACGATTAGTCTTTTCGTTTTTTAAGGGGCATGTTATATACACAATTTTAAAATTACTTGGTACCAAATAGAAATAATTAGAGAAAGAGGACCCAAAAAATTTGCATTTTGTGAAATGGGCCTCTATTAAGCTAACTAGATAAAATAGGTCTGAAAAATATAAAGTAGGGCACTGTTTTTGAAATAATAGTGTTGTAGGCTTTTTTTCAGATGATTTGATGTTCACTTTTTGGGGGAAAAAAATAAAAAAACACTACTTACCCACAAACACAACTCTTACCGTTGCTTACCCAGAAATAGAGTACCCAGTAAGTTTGACATTACCCAGAAAGTTTGAATGTTTTAGATTCACAAAAACAAGAGAGAAGAAGTTTCATATTACCCAAAAATACATTACCCACGAAGTTTGAGATTACCCAGAAATAGAAAAAAACACTACTTACCCACAAATAGAAAAGGGAAATAGAAACAAACACAACTCTTACTGTTGCTTACCCAGAAATAGATTACCCAGGAAGTTTGACATTACCCAGAAAATTTGAGCGTTTTAGATTCACAAAAACAAGATATGAGAAGTTTCAGATTACCCAAAATACATTACCCCGTAAGTTTGAGATTACCCATGCAAACACACTGCTTACCCACAAATAGAACATGGAAAATGTAAACAAACACTACTTACCCACAAATAGAACAGGGAAATGTAAACAAACACTGCTTACCCACAAATAGAACAGGAAGTTTGAATGTTTTAGATTTACAAAAACAAGAGATGAGAAGTTTCAGATTACCCATAAATACATTACCCAGGGAAATGTAAACAAACACTGCTTACCCACAAATAGAACATGAAGTTTGAGAGTTTTAGATTCACAACAACAAGAGATGAGAAGTTTCAGATTACCCAGAAATACATTACCTAGGAAGTTTGAGATTACCCAGAAATAGAACCATACACTGCTTACCCAGAAATAGAACAGGGATATGTAAGCAGTCTAGATTCCGGTGAAGGGAAGAAGAAGGGACCTGCATATGGATACCCAGAAATTCATTTACGTTTGAAGGGAGGGAAGAAGAAGGGACAAGGGAGGGAAGAAGTTGAGCTGAATTGATTGAGCTATTTATTTTAGGGCCATCTTACATACACTCATTTACTTTACACCATAAAATAGTCAAATCACTTACTTTTTACTTTTTGCATGTAATTATTAGATGCTATGTATATGTGATTATTAAATTGTATTTAGTGTTTTACAATTTTTTTTTAATGTATTTTTAAACTAGATTTTGATTTTTTAATAAAATATAAATTAAAATTATAAATAAAAATAATATAGTTTTTATTTATAATCTTCTATAAAATAGATGTGGGTTGTAATTTGTAAACTTCAATAAAATACAAATTAAAATTATAACTAAAGGTAATATAGTTTTTAAATAATTTATTTAAAATATATAAAAATGTTTTATATTAACAGATATTATTATGTTAAACATAAAAAATTAAAAAACTAAAAGAGTTGTAAAAATAAAAGAGTTATATATAAAAATATTTATTATAAATCTTCTTTGGAAAATTTGTGAATTGCTTTTGACAAATAAAACTATAAAAGTCGGCTCTTTTATTCCTTTATATATTCTAGTAACTATAAAATAGATTTCTATTATTGGTTATTTAAAATTAAATATACTATTTTCCTAACATAAATTATAAACAGTAAATAAACCTTCTATATGAGAAATTAGATTCAGTATGTTAAATATAAAATAGATTTCTATTATTTTAATTGTTAAATTTTTACAAGTTCCAATGCGATTTGACTTTATTATAGTGTATATAACACAACCCTTATTTTATTCAACATGTCACCCATCTCAAATCAGATGTATACCTATGTCCCTTACTTTTCCTGATTTTATCTACCATAGGAGCCCATTTTCTAAATGAATAATTGGGAGGCCCTAAATCCAAACTCTATTGTAAAAAGCCTACATTACAAATTCAGCCTACCAAATATGAAAGCTTTGCGGTGGCGCTCAAATGGTTTGAGCGCTTTGCGACGACGCTCAAATCTTAAAATAAAAATAAAGTAGCCAAAAATTCGGGGAAATTAGGGTTTTGAGCGCCGGCGCATGGCGCTGGCGCCCAAAACCCTGTTTTTTCTAATTTTTACCATTTTTTTTATTAAACATTTGAGCGCCTTCCTACTTTTGTCTTTTTTTTTTATTAAAGGTTTGAGCGCCTTCGCAATGAGCTGACACTCAAATTCTTTTTTTTTTTTACTTGCTGAGCGCCATTGGAATACGTTTATTTTTTAATGTTCATGGACGAAGTTAGTGGGTCCTACCATTTCACATTGTTATTCATGGATGATATTCAAATCAAACAAAATGGGTGAAAACTTAAAAAACATGGATTCATCTATTTATTGTGGTTTGGCTTGTAAAATCGAGGAGCATCGTTTTATTTGAAAATATACATTGCTTTTGTGTTACAATTATGATTAAGTATTTTATATTATAATAATACTTAATATATCAAATTACATCTCATCATTTCAGTGTAAATTAAATTTTATCTCAATTATAAGGCGAGTTTTTACAATGCCACGGACATTTAAAAAATCCGCTTTGGACATTTTATACTAAAATGAACAAAATTATCACTTTAGTCTTTTTTAAAATTTTTTCTAAATTCATTTTTATAATTTTAATTTTTTTCTAAACTCTGGAAAATTTCTATTAAAAAAACATTTGTTTCCTATGACAATTCCTTAGGGTAAAACTAGAAATGCATCTATATACATATATTAAAGCAGAAACACTTCGTGCCACGTGTTGTGATTTTATAAACTTCACACCACGTGCCATTTTCTTGCGCATCTTAATTTTATAATTATAGTAATTATCAAAGCAATAAAAAAATCATTAATGTAGACAATATATATATTATTTTCATTTATAGTTTTACCACAATCTTCAATATATTCTTTAGGTATCCTTTTCATTTTGTTAAAAAACATTTATCAATTTTAATTATAAGATGATTACATAATTTATTATTCTAACTTTAACATATAAATATATAGTTTTTATATTAATTAGGAAATAATCACTAACTTAAAAATGTATAAATTTTTATAATATAATTATTACATCTTTTTTTATTTATGGATATTATTTAAAACTACCTAAGATAATTCTGTAATTAAACTTTTTAAATGTTCTCTACTTTAATATTTATATTCTAGTTTTTAAATTTATTTTTATATTTTTTTTAAAATTTTTTTATTTCACTTTTATCAACTTTATAAAATAATCTACTAACATTAAATAAGATATGTAATATTGTCTAAATTAGTCTATTTTTATTTTTATGTAAATTATAATTAATTTAATTATAAAATTTTAATTTCATTAGTTAGTTAATTAAAATTATTACGTTACATATCTTTTTTATAAAACTTTTTAAAATTATAAAATTCAAATTATACCCATGTCTTGACACGGAAACTACACCCAATATTTATACATAAGGGATCACTACATTTTATCCTTTTTAGGTAATAAATTAAAGTGAGTTTATTTACATAAATATTTTATTATTTTTATACTTAAAAAAAGTTTAAAGACCGTGACAACACGCGCAGTCCACAACGCGTGGGTCACATGTCTATCCTGTCGCCTATTCTTACCTTTCCCTAATATCCGTTTCTATTTTGCTCAATGAATGTAGACAGCTGGTTCAGATGAACAATAAGACTGAAGAGATTTGAGGAAGAAAGAGACTGCGCTTAGAGAATAGCAAGCACATGGTTCGTCGCCTCTGTGATTGAGACTTCAATCTAACAACCCACAGCTGATCGCCACACATTGATCCTCCTTCCGAGCCTCTTCTCCGTCCTCCGACTCCATAGCCGATGATAAGGTTCTTTCCCTCTCATTCTTTCTCTTTTCCCTTCTCTCTGTGCATGTTTGCGCTCTTTTGCTACCTTATTGTTTATCTGTTTTGATAGCCAGAATGTTTCCGGCCTCTGCTATCTAACCTATAGCTTAATCTCTCTCTCTTTCGGACAATTCAACATTTCGCATCGCCGACTTTTAACTCATCTCACAGTTTATACCTAGGTTTTTTCGTAAGTTCCCTAGCGATTGTGCTCTGTTATTTCTTCATCAGATCTCTCAATTCCCTCTCACGCGGTCACTACTGATTGTGCTTTTTTTCTCTCAAAACGTTCTTGTGAGGATAGAAATATATGATATTTTCCTTGGAGCTGATTGGTTTGCTTAGTTGAACGCTTCTTTTGTGTATTCTTGGAGCTTTCAAATGAATTATGTCGTTCTATTAGTTCCATATCTAATGTTTCAGTTTCAAAACTTTCAATACATTTTCTACTGGCATACTTCTACAATTTGTGTTCGTATACCTTTCCGTACCTTAGCCTTGTTCGAAATACAACCTTGATTGTCGAACATGCTCATCTCCTTCTGGATAATTTTTGTGTCCCTCCAAAGAATTGCTCTTTCTCAAATAGGGCATATTCATATTTTCATTTCTAGATAAACTTGCAAACGTTTATTTATATTGGTGAATGTTTGTAGTATGTTCAATTCTTAGTCATTGGTTGTGGGTTACAGGAAATGTCGGCAGCTGTAATGGAGGGGAATGATCAAGTTACAGGCCACATTATTTCAACCACAATTGGTGGTAAAAATGGTGTACCCAAAGCTGTAAGGATTTCCTTATTTCAACTCATGACTATTTAGGCTTCTTATGCTCTTTGTCTCATTCATATTTATTCTTTCCCTTTAGTTTGATCAGATTCTTAACTCAGCATTTCAAAGTTAACATGTTCATTGTGGTTTGGTTGCAGACAATTACCTACATGGCAGAGCGTGTTGTTGGTACTGGGTCATTTGGTGTTGTGTTTCAGGTGTCACAAACTGAATACAACTCTCTTTTCGACATTCTTGTACACCTTTTCCGTTTCTGCTCACCCGATTTCCTTTTTCACAGGCAAAATGCTTGGAAACTGGTGTGATTGTGGCTATAAAGAAGGTTTTGCAGGATAAGCGGTACAAGAATCGTGAACTGGAACTAATGCGATTGATTAGTCACCCTAATGTGATCTCTCTGAAGCACTGCTTCTTTTCAACGACGAGTAGAGATGAACTTTTTCTCAATCTTGTGATGGAATATGTACCAGAATCGTTGCATCGTGTTCTTAAGCATTTCAGCAACATGAACCAAAAGATGCCACTTATTTATGTTAAACTTTATACTTATCAGGTACTTATCATACTTTCCCTTTCATTGATTCTCCGTAAGGCCTTTTTTCCGTTTCTTCTGTAATTATATGCTCTAGCTTTGCCTTTCTTAACAAGTTCAACTTACTTTCTACAGATCTTTCGCGGATTAGCATATATGCATACCGTTCCTGGTGTTTGCCATAGAGATGTGAAACCTCAGAATCTTCTGGTCTGTTAATTTTTTTTTCTGCTTTATTGAATATATTTTGGGTTCATGTTACTTATCTAGATGTTGTGCAGGTTGATACAATGACACATCAGCTTAAAATCTGCGACTTGGGAAGTGCAAAAATCTTGGTAACTTCATACATTATTTCATCCTTATGTACAATTTGTATTTTGTTATATGATCCCCAAAGATGTTTTGGGATACTATTCTTATCGTAATTGTAATTGGATGAAATTTCAAATTTTGGAAGGGGTGATTATAAACCATGCTGGGAAATGGGAAATAATATGGACATTGGAACATCATAGTTGCAAAATGATTTGATGAAAAACCTGGTTCTGACTGAAAATTATGCCCTTCCGGTTTGTGACATGACATGCCTTGGTCCCCCTTTACTCACAGTGTCTTTTTAAATATTCCGTCAAATTCAGTGTTCTTAGATATGTGCAGCTTAATCCATTCAAGACTTGGCTTCAGAATCTTTCTGTCAAAGGCAGTGCTCTTAGATGCTCTAGGTTTTTGGAATGTATTGAAACATGAGGCTTATATCTGATATTCCAGATTCACTTTTTGATAAGACAATCTTAATGCATTGTGATATCCTGCCGATATACAAAAAAGGAACCAATGTATTATTTAGCTTTACTTCTCTGAGAATGAGGTTAAGATGATATTGAAAATTATTACACAATAGAGGATTTAGGTCATCTCTATGATGTTGCTACCTTGGTTATTCTCTTGTTATTATATTGATTGGGCTTATGTCTGATATTCCATTTTTTAATGACAATCTTAAGCGTTGTGAGATTCTGCTCATATACAAAAGGAATCAATGTATTATCCAAATGAGAAATTTCTTTACTTGTGTGAGAACGGGCTTAAGATGCTGTATATATTACATAATAGAGAATCTAGGTTAGCTCTATGATGTTGCTACCTTGGTTACTCTCCTGTTATCACGTTGATTGGGCAGTTTTAGACTTGATATTTAACCTGATTAACATATTTTTGTGATATTTTGACCTATAAGGTTTGATTTATTTGAGCATCTACACTTAATTATAACTATATTGTTTTCTGTATTAGGTATTTGTTGATATGTGTATTTTACTAGCTCATCCCTGTATTAGTTTTATTCAAGTTGTGGCATTTAAGTTTTCTAGTGTTCAAAATGCATGTGACACAAAACCTAAACCTCCCTTTTTTGACAACTGGAACCCTAGTGGAATCGATGAACCACAACCTCTTTCCGAAAAGGGAATCAATAACACATACGACTTGACCTAGCTGGCAATGAATCAACATGGTTGCTTGCCTTTTTCTGGGGCAAGATGTTTATATGCTGTTGCATGAAATCTTTTTTTGTAGAGTGCTGAATATTTGATAGAAATTTTACAAACAGTACACTTCTAATTTTTTTTTTTTTTTTTTTTTTTTTTTT
>BSUD01000006.1:530505-575257 GCA_033239045.1 Fagopyrum esculentum
ATTTTTTTTTTTTTTTTTTTTTTTTTTTTGTGGATATCAGGTCAAGGGGGAGCCAAATGTCTCATACATATGTTCTCGGTACTACCGTGCACCAGAACTGATCTTTGGTGCTACTGAGTATACAACTTCTATCGATATTTGGTCAGCAGGGTGTGTTTTTGCGGAGCTTCTTCTTGGTCAGGTTGGTAACTCGTCATTTTTAACATGCTTTAAAATGAATGCCTTATTTATCACTATATTTTCTATCTGGAAACTGAGTAATCTTTTCACCTTTTTCTGCAGCCTCTATTTCCAGGAGAAAATGCAGTCGATCAACTTGTAGAAATTATTAAGGTCTAGAAACTGCATAATATGAAAACTTGGTTGAGATTACATACCTTTAAAAGGAAAATTACATAATAGCTTATATATCTTGCAGGTTCTTGGGACTCCGACTAGGGAGGAAATTCGGTGCATGAATCCTAACTATAGTGATTTCAGGTTTCCGCAAATTAAGGCTCATCCTTGGCACAAGGTACTCAGTCTTTGCCGAAGTTCTATGCACAGTGTTTGCACTTATATTTATATAGTTGTAAGGGCAGTGTTGTGGACTTGCAGTTTCATGTGCTGTTGTAGAGGTTACCCAATAAGAAAATTATTCCCCTAGAGAACTTTTCTGAAATTGGTATCTTTCATGTTGGTGGCCCATAGTGGAAAAGGGTCATGGTAGATAATTGAAGGTTAATCTATAACTGTTAGTCTACCAACTCTAAGTTCTACTTATTGCATTACAACATTAGCAGGAGGTTCTATCACTCATATTGCATCACAGAGTCTCATTTAAAAAGCAAGTATAAGCACTTTTTGGAGCAATTTTGATTATCTAAAAGACAAGATAAAGAAGCGTTTAAAAAGTTCTGAGAGTTTGTAAATCCTTACATTCTTAAGGGTCTAGGCGTGTATATGCTTCAACAAGATGTTTGTGAGTATTTCCATGTTTGCATGGCATACTAGAAAATCATGTCATTGTTTTTGACATTGAACCTAATGCTTGCACTGTAATATTTTTTCAATCAGGTTTTTCATAAACAAATGCCTGCTGAAGCCATTGATCTTGCTTCACGGCTTCTTCAGTATTCGCCAAGTCTTCGCTGCACTGCAGTAAGTACTAAATTGTGTGCTTCATGTGACAATATTTCAAGTAGTTGATATTGCCTAATAGGACTTGGAACTCTGCGCTGTGAGGATTCGCCTACCAGCTCATGCAGAAATAAATTAGTCCTTATGTTTCCTTTCTTTAGTAAGCTTGAGTGGTTTTGGTCTCTTCGCTCCTGAAAGTTACCCTCTTTCCCTATCTATTTATTTTCTTTTGCAGCTGGAAGCGTGTGCACATCCTTTCTTTGATGAGTTGCGTGATCCAAATGCCCGCCTTCCCAATGGTCAACCATTGCCACCTCTTTTCAACTTTAAGCAGGAGGTATGTTCGAAATTCCTGTCAGTTGTGTATATAATATATTTTTGCCTCTGCTTCTCACATTGCAACCAAATAGTGTGTGCCTTTATATAGTAATACGTGCACTTGTCTTCCAGAAATATAATGCTAATTTATTTCTAGAAAATTCCCACTTCGTCATGGTAACGAAACATTATACGGGAAGTATCTATGTGCAATATCCTAATGAAGACACTGTCTGCACCACTACATATTTGTCATTTCCTGATTGTGATCATTTCACCATCCTCATCTCGGCATTCAACTTTTTGTTTAGTGGGTTATCAAACTCTAGTACCCGGGCTGTATCAGCATTTTGTTGACAAAAAAAAGGACCAAATTGAATCACATATTGCCAACTGTGCTTTATACAAGTTGAGATAGTAAGGTGGAATAGACGAGTAATTCCTTTTCAAATGCACGAAACTATATAACCTTTAACATTTCCTCAATGTTTCTTTATGACAGTTAACTGGAGCATCGCCTGAACTAATGATGAGGCTGATACCAGAGCATGTGAGACAGCAAACCGGCTTCCCACATCCGGCAGAACCGTAGGAACAATGAGACAGGCGGGGATATCAGCGGTGTGCTTCCCATTCCCAGCCTAAGTGAAAACTATCACCCGCGAATGGTATGTGTATGGTGTACGCTAGAAATTTCAGCTGGGGCCAGAAATCAGTTTTCTTGACCTGTTGCCTTAATATCTGTATATGATCTTGATCGTAGAGGATTCTGAATTAGGCAGTACCCAGGAAATGCAAATCATTTCGGGGTAGATAGTTTTATGAAGAGGATGACTGCGGTAGTTGACAGAACAAGTCCTAGATTATATTAGGTGAATGTTTTTGGAAAGGTTTTAGTTCCAAATTTGTCATAAATGGATTACAGTTATTATTAACATATGCTTGAAATCATCTACATTCTGCATTCATGATTTGTTGTAGTCGATCTGGTCCGAATTCAACCAGAGGATTTGATATTTTTAGCGTCTTTGTTGAACTCATGAAAGAATCCATTTACAATATGTTAGAAGCTATGTATGTAGCACAAAAACTTCGAAGGGCAGCGTTTTTCTGTTTTCGTTGTCTACGGAAGCTCGGAAACACAAAACTTATGTTACACTGTGGCATACATGACATATTCATGTCGTTTCCCCATCGATTTTGTGCAACTATAGCTCAAAGTAGTGTTAGACATGCCCATCATCTCATTTGATATAATTTTACTCTTTCTCTATATTTGATATTTTTCATGAAGTAGGTTTGTCATACTCAATTTTCTACTTAATTTAAATTCGATGCAAAACTCTATAATGGTTTTACAGAAAAATGTTAGCTTTGAGTCTTTGACCTCATGGTTTCAGATATCTCTTTATTTCCTCGTTTTTCTTTGGAGTTATGAGTGCTCGTTCGTTCGGGGCTTTACTAACCGGGAAGCTGCAAAGTTAATTAGCTTAATTGGGAGTTCAACTTACCGCAAATCATTGAAAAATGCATTTATCTATTTATCTTGATAGATATGTAAACATTTATTTAATGATATTTTTAGTAATAATTAGTATTTATAACAAAATTAATTATTAACTTTCTAGGTAAGCTAGACCGAACCAAATAGTAATTTCTGTCTCAGGGAGGAGTTACTTTCTACGAGTTCTATTTCCCGCAATTAACCAAACAAGCACAAATTAATGCCCATATAGACCGATAGATGTGTAAGCTAGATTTTGTCTGAATGTGTCGTTTGAACCCGATCTGAGTCTGGATATAAACATGTGACTAGTCTTCAACTAGCCTTTTGTTTGATCCATATATATACAAATTTTTATTTTTACTATTTAAGAGGACTATAACTTTTACAATTTATTTTATTTATTTTTTTCGAAAAAGTCTTGACCCGTCATCCAAATTCGAATAAACATGGTTCGACAAAACACACGGTCCAGGACCGGGGCTTGGTTTGAGCCTCAACCGAAAACATAGATAATTTATAAAGATAAGTGTTTTAGTACTGATCACCATCAAACTTTAACTAATGCCTCACTTGAGTCTGAAAAAATAGAAGAAATTTAAGGCCTGTTTGTTTTAAATTCCGGAAACGAAAACGAAATAGAAACGGATCTAGTCCATAGTATATCTTGTTCATGAAATTTTTTGGAATCATTCCTTATGGTTTGAACTAATTGGAGCATAATTTGATTACTTTTAATACCTATAGGGAAACAAAATAGGAAAAACAAATGCATTTTGCTTGAAACCACAAGAATGATTAAAAAAAATTCATGAACAAGGTGGTGCATATATGGACCAGATTTATTTTCATTCCGTTTTCGGAGTTTAAAACAAACGGTACTGGGTACTTAATGTAAATAAAGACAAAATTACACAAAGTACCAACCGAAAAAAACATATATGCAATAATGAATATTATAAAGAAATGTGACACAAATCTGAAATTCTTCCGGAAGAAAAATTCTCATCAATATAAATTGATGTAATGACTAAAAATAATCTTCAAAAAATCCTCATTCAGTATTCATAACCACGACTTGGCTGTTGCACATAATGCGCGGGCAACAAAGAAATAGAGAGAGAGCTCGAAGGTGGAGGACGAGAAGGAAAAGGATCAAAACCCTATATTTTCCAGTGGTGTACAGAATGCAATAGCACTACAAAATTCCTGACAAAATATCCTATCCAAAGATCGGCAGTTCTATAGTTTTCAGGATTCAAACAGATAGGTTAGTCCCATTCTCTCAATTCTCGGTTCTAGTTTTGTACAGAAAACTATGCTTTCTTCATTGTTATTGAGCGATTTCATTTTATGTATGATTGGGGATTCAGTCAATATTGATTTTTAGAAAGTATATATTAATAATTTGTTTTCACTGAGATTGCTCTGTTAATCGATCAATGATTGAATCGCTATATTATTTTTGTTCGTTCAGTGTATGATCGATGATATTGATAAGAGTTGTGCATTTCCGCTTTCTTTACGGGGTGAAAGGAGATCGACAATGCTGTTTCATTTGTCAATCTATATGAACAAATCATACTTGTTTGCGTGATTGCCTGTCATAGATTATGAATTGCATGATTTAGTTTTGTTCATTGAAATGCAGAAGTGTGGTTGTTGTGTGATGCAGATTGAATTCTACAAGCATTGTGTGCAAAGAGGAATAAGTTAGTGATTTGATTGAAACAGGAGGCAAGATGAGTTCACAGTCGTACACAAATTTGTTAGATTTACTAACTGGAGATTTCCCAACAATGAAATATTCACGGAATAAGACAATGCCAAGAGCAAAGACAGTTCCAGGAAAGGCAGCTGAGTTGGATAGTGAACAAGCTCCGAGTGTTTCATCAGATAACCTATCTTCTATTGCTCAAGATAGAATCATCATTGTAGTGAACCATCTACCTATAATTGCTAGTAAAGAAGATAGTGGGTGGATATTCAGGTGGGATGATGATTCCTTGCTCTTACGTCTAAAAGACGGATTACCGAGTGATATGGAAGTTATTTATGTTGGATCTCTCAAAGCCGATGTTGATTCGAGTGAAGAGGATTATGTTTCACAGAGTCTTTTGGATTCGCATAACTGTGTTGCTACATTTTTGCCTCCAGATCTTCGGGATAGATACTATAATGGGTTTTGCAAGAAGCATTTGTGGCCTCTTTTTCATTACATGCTTCCATTTGGAGCTGAGCATGGAGGGCAATTCGACAGGACACTATGGGAAGACTACGTATCAGTTAACCGACTTTTTGCTCAGACAGTGATTGAGGTGATTAATCCAGATGAAGATTATGTATGGGTTCATGATTATCACTTGATGGTGATGCCAACATTTTTAAGATGGAGGTTTAATCGGTTAAGAATGGGATTTTTTCTTCACAGTCCATTTCCTTCTTCAGAAATATATCGTACTCTACCAGTACGAGAGGAGATCATTCGGGCCTTACTGAACGCAGATTTGATCGGCTTTCATACGTTTGATTATGCTCGACACTTTCTGTCATGCTGTAGTAGGATGTTGGGTTTGGAGTATCAGTCCAAGAGAGGGTATTTAGGGTTGGAGTATCATGGAAGGACGGTTGGAATTAAGATCATGCCCATTGGAATCCATATGGGACAAATAGAAGGAGCTATGAAGGTTGCAGCTGAGGAGAAAAGGATATTTCAGTTAAGGCAGCAATTTGAAGGAAAGACTGTATTGCTTGGGGTTGATGACATGGATATATTCAAGGGAATTAATCTGAAGCTTTTAGCTATGAAAGTGATGCTTAAGCAACATCCACATTGGAGGGGAAAGGCTGTACTGATTCAGATTGTAAATCCAGTTATAAGCAAAGGGAAAAACATCATTACACATATACAAGACGAGATTGAGCAAACCACACGTGAAATTAACAATGAATACGGCCAGCCTGGATATGAGCCCGTGGTTCTCATCCAAAGACCAATTCCTCTTATAGAGAGGATTGCGTACTATTCCATTGCTGAATGTGTTGTCGTTACTGCGTTAAGAGACGGGATGAACCTTACTTCGTACGAGTACGTAGTTTGTAGGCAAGGGATGTCGGAATCAGAACAAAGTTCAGAACTTAATGGACCTAAGAAAAGCATGTTAGTTGTATCCGAGTTTATTGGATGTTCTCCTTCTCTTAGCGGAGCAATTCGGATCAATCCATGGAACATGGAAGCGACTGCTAATGCAATGAATGAGGCCATTTTGACCGGAGAAGCCGATCAACAGTTACGACACGACAAGCATTATCGTTACGTTAGCACTCATGACGTGGCGTTTTGGTCGAGAAGCTTCTTACAGGATTTGGAGAGAACTTGTGCAGATCACTTTAAGAGAAGATGTTGGGGTATTGGTTTAGGTTTCGGTTTTCGGGTTGTTTCATTAGATCCTAATTTTACAAAGCTATCAATTGAAGCTATAGTTTCTGCTTACCAAAGATCTAAAAGTAGGGCTATCTTGTTTGATTATGATGGTACTTTGGTCCCACAAAATTCAATTTGTAAGGATCCAACCAAGGAGATAATCTCTATCTTGAACACTTTGAGTTCTGATCCAAAGAATGCAGTTTTTATTGTCAGTGGAAGAGGAAAGGATAGTTTAAGTGCTTGGTTTTCTCCATGCAAAAAGCTAGGAATTGCAGCTGAGCATGGATATTTCCTCAGGTTTGTTTCTCTTATCTTGTAAATTTCTCCCTAGTACTCATTTCCTGAATACACATTTCTGCAATGTCATATTTGCAGGTGGCCGGAAACCGTGGAATGGGAACATCATAGGCAGGGTTTCGAGTTTGGATGGCTTCAGATTGTAGAGCCTATAATGAAGTTATATACGGAGGCTACTGATGGGTCTTCTATAGAAAGTAAGGAAAGTGCTCTAGTATGGCATCATCAGGATGCAGACCCTGATTTTGGATCTGCCCAAGCCAAGGAGTTACTTGATCATTTAGAAAGTGTGTTAGCAAATGAGCCTGTTGCCGTAAAGAGAGGTCAATATATTGTCGAAGTAAAACCTCAGGTAAACAATGCACTCTCAATCTTACAAATAACTCCGATTCGATTCACAAAGTCTTAGAAACCTCTGAGTCTATTGAACATGTACAAGTTGTACAAACTTAGAAGGTGTTGGGAAAGATTGACACTTTTTCATCCTCACCGAATTTGTATAGTATCTTATATATATACTCACCGACACAATTTTTGGTCCAATTAAGGTAAACCAACAACGTTATTGATAGGTTAACAATTGACTGTTCATCTTGTGCTCAGGGAGTCAGTAAAGGATTAGTAGCAGAGAAGGTATTCGGATCACTTGCTGAAAAGGGAAAGCATGCAGATTTTGTGCTATGCATAGGCGATGACAGATCCGACGAGGACATGTTTGGCATTCTTGATGATGCATTATCAAGAAGCATTCTTTCGCCAGACTCATTGGTATTCGCTTGCACTGTCGGACAGAAGCCGAGCAAGGCAAAATACTATCTGAATGACACTACAGAAGTCATAAATATGCTCGAGAGTCTAGCTGAAGTCTCTTCGTGTGTATCATGTGATTGAACACAAAGAAGACTCGCAAATTCTCGTTTCCAAATCTTGACAGTGTCTTTCGAGCAATAAGCATGTATAGTGATCTTGGCTCTACTTAAGGGTAGTGTTCCTTTTACAGCTGAAGTTTTTTTTTAAGGACAGCTGAAGTGTTACTTCAACCAATAGAATTGTCTAATAAGTCCAACTTATAAGCTTTTTTTAATAGCAGATTACCCTTCTTATTAAGCTTGATAGTGTGACGAATCACTTACCTAGAGTAGCTTTAACCCTTTTTCTCTTATTTAACAAAGAAAATTCATTATCATACCAAAAAAAAACAAACAAAGAATATTCATTATTACCAAAAGAAAAACACTTTACAAATAATTTATACGTTTAGATGGTTCCACTCTATTATTCATATTCTGTTGTTTTCTCCACAATGTACCTTCTCATGATTGTCTTTAGTTACTGTATTTTATGAGGTTTTTATTGGAACAGAACAACCGGTTCAAAACAAGGAGGTTTACCGGTCTGGGGTCTGGACTGGAAAATAAACTGTCCTAAATTTTATAACATATATAAGTTTATTTGTTATTATTATAACATGATATTCAAACAAATATTATAATAATAATTTCAACAAAAAAAAATATTTTTAACTTTCTAATGTCAAGTGTATATTTGTTATACTAAAATATATAATTTCACAAAATAGAGATTAATAATCCAACACATAGGTTACACAAAAATATGTACAACATACAAACCTAAATCAAACATACCAACCCGTAAGAGAATAAAATACTAGGGAGCATCACAAAATAAACTGCAGAAGAAGTTATAGAGCCAACATGAACACTTACTTGTCAATATGCCATCAATTGAAAAACCTTGATTTATATTTGCTCTGTTTATAACTATTTGAGTTCGATACTTCGATTCACCTATATACCTGCAATCTTGTATAAAGATAATCGTACATATATACATTAGACCAAATGAAAGATCTGGATTTATATCTCGACTTCATATTCAGAACATACGTATCTGCCCTCGTGTGCACTCAGAGCTTAGGGATATTGATCTGCAGAATTCCTTCCCTGCATAATAGTTGAATGCAAATCTCAACTTTGCTCTTTAAAAGCTCTTGCCAGAGTAGATAAGAAGAATATGAAGTGGGGAAGTATACTTACATAAACTCAGCTGAAATTCCATTCTTGTTGACATTAGCCGGGAGTGGCCACACAACCTGGTAAGGCCCCTGCAAAATCTCCCTCTTGTGGTAGGTGGCGGTGGACAGATTACTAGAGCAGCATCCCAATGCCCTCCACTTTGTGGAGCGTCTACCCGTTACAGTTAAGCTGCAAGGGAGATGCGACTTGACGAGTCTTAATTTCGCTATGAAATTATTCAAGATCATCGTTAGAATTTAGAAGAAAAGAATGTATTGTATGTCAAACTTTACCTTTTGGGATTGACCTCCACTCTGATGTCACCAATGTCAATGCCGGGAAGTTCCATGGAGATGACATACTTGTATTCGGATTCTGCAATGTTTGTTCTTGGGGACCATTGAGCTCCTTCAAGACAATATCCATTGGAAAATTATAAAGTATTATTTAAGCCTTATATTGTTAAAAAATCTGCAGAGAGATGTCATGAATATAATACAAAAGTGTATATCTGTATAGCTTGCTAGATTGATGCCATATACACTATAAATGTGATTCCCCTCATCTCTTTCTTAATTTCCCCATCTCTAACTCTGTCTTCCTCTGCACAACATTTTGTAGCCAATTCTTATTTCGTAGCTGATATCAGCAAGTCAGATCTCTAATCTCCTTCAAGACTAGAATTAGAGACGAAGAAGCACTTTGCACTTATATTTCAGAAAATATACACGAAATATACCATTTTGTGGTTTGGAGGTGTGAATTTGCTTCTTAGACCCAAACTGCTTATGGTGGTCAGGAATGCTGCTTTGTTGTGCATATTTAGGTGGTTCAGCAGAGAGCAATCTGGAATCTTCCACCACACTATTTATGGCATTGAAATTGGGGACGCTTGTAACTTTAGCAGGTCTAGAGAACAATGGTGCTTCAATTGAGTTGCATGTATGTGCATTGCCATATGCCAAACAAGCACGTCCAGGTTGACAAGGGTTGCCCTGAAAAAGGAAAAAAAGAAGCAATTGACCAGTTTGTAAATAATAGAATTTTGCTTGACTCTTTGAATGCAAAATGATTTGTCTAAATGATGTTGCAATATAAAAACAAACCAAATTCAGGAAAGTGCAATACCAGGTCCATGGAAGCTTGTCTCATGTAACAGCTTTGATTAGAAGACCCTTGTCTTGCAAACAAGGCTCGACTGTCATACCTAGTCACTGCTGAGCTTAAACTGCTACTGCAATTCTGATGGAGAAGTCCAATTAACAGCATGAGAAGTCCAATTCATATCGAATTTTTAGTTTTAAATGCATAGTCCATCATATACAGTTAGTTAAACAATGTAACATACCAACATAGGCCACTTCAAAAGTGAAGTGTTGATATAGCTATTAACACCGAGTTTGCTTCTAATCAGAAGGTACATACTACATAGGATTAAGGTAAACCTAGCCTTCACTGAGATGAAAAGTCATCCACTTATAGATGAGAGATGAAGCAAATTCTTTCAAATAAACTATTTTTCTATGATAGTATAAAGACCTATTCTCCAAAAATACATTTTTACAAACATATGCCCGTATGCACGTACCTAGATGCTAGCACATATTCATAATTTCATTCTATGCTAACGGAATTGAGTTTAAAAATCCTAATTCCATTTGTGCGTTTTAGATAAAAAAAAAAAAAAGAAGAAGTCATATTGATTGATCAAAAAAATCATACTGATTGATCATCCTCATTGTCTGAATTGGACTGTTGAATGTGATATTAGAAAAGCTAATTCATTATGGTAAAAGTCTAGTAACAACTAACAACCGTATTAATCAGTTGATAACCAACCTTATTGGTCCCTATAAATATTGACTTTCTTGTACCAATCATATATCGGTTGGTATATGGTTTTCGAAAAATGAAATTGGCATACGTTGTACAACAACTTTAAGATGTGAAAATTTCATCAAGCATTTCATCAAACAGTTCAGGTGCTATCCAGTGTCAACTAGAAAACGAGAGTACGTACCAAGGGAAGCAAGCCAGAGGCACCAGCGGATAAGTCGTTTCCGCATGTAAAGTGGCCTGCAATGGTGTTGATTCTTCGCCTCGCAAACTCAGACTCCATTGAAATCTTTTCCGCTTTCTTCAAAGCTTTTAGCCTTCGATCGTACTTCCAGAGAATGAGACTGTCCAGAAAATGGAGTTGTGGTACGAGTACAACCAAAAGAATGTATGGACCATGATTTATTCTTGGATATCGATCGAGATGATATTTTTGGGTTGAAATAGTATCTCCAATTTGAGCTCACACATCAGCTGTTTAAGAGAAAATATCAAGTTCATACTCTGACCAGATGGAGATTTGGGATGGAGATTTGGGATATTTGCCGCGGAATAGTTTCACAAATGTTTACAAAACCACCTTAAATTAAGATATTTTTCACACATAGCCTGTACATTTTGAAATTACATAAATGTTTACAAAATTTATGTTTTCTATAAAACAAACACCCATGTACTTTTGACTGTATAAAAATGTTTAAGAAAGTGATAACATAATTTACATAATATTACATCAGCGTATTAAACTATATGAGTTATTTGCTTAAACATAACATAATTTATGAGTAATCTTGCGTTTTTTCAAAACTCACAGGTAATTAGTAGAAAGTATTATATAACTCAAGGTAGGCATGTCTACTGTCGGACTCGTCAGGTCAAGGGTCCGGGAAGGATGACCTGGACCCGCCTAATAGGCCAACCCGCCGGATCACGGGTACACGCCTAATAGGCCAACCCGCCGGATCACGGGTACACGCCTAATAGGCCAACCTGCCGGATCACGGGTACAGGTCGAGGGGATCCTTACCCGTGACCTGGCCGCCGAGTCACGGGTTCACGTGAACTGTGGACATACTTAACTCAAGGGTGGTTTTGTGTAATCAATCCATCTCTTTCACTCTTTGTAGGGTATTTTACATAATAAAAAAACCCCTCTTATCTTAGATAATTTCATTACATCACCTTTTGTTTTCATTTCTCTTCTAAAATCACTTCTTGCTTTAACATGTTTTCGGAAAACTAGCACATATTTGCTCAAGGAAATTACAGTCGGCATCCTCCAGGTTTTAACAATTCCAATGATGTTCCTCTTATCATCTTATACGTGCTTTCTGATCCTATAAATCCTTGCAAATTTGTACTTGAAGATTGTAGTTTAGGTATTTTAATGGCCACGTAATAATTACAAATTAGCGATCTCTCTTAGATGATTTTTATAAGATTCATAATTAGTTAATCAACACAAGTTAAACTAAAAGACACACACAAGGATAATAGCATAAATACTAACAACTAAGCCTGTTGGCGAAAAATCTGTACAAGAAAATATGAACTGTGATTACACAATATTTATAATTTACATTTCTATGCTTATGAGTTATGAAAAAAAGTCAGAAAATCAGCTTATGCTGATGGGGTCAATCTTCAGTCTTTGATCCTTTCCAAGTCCATAAAAATATCCCCTTAATGTTAGTCATTACTGAAAGCAACTAGCGTACTCGTGAAGGGTTGAAAGATATGAATAATATGATGATGGAACACCTGAATAAGAGCAACCTACAGTATTCTCCGTCTCCTTAGATGCACACACATTACATAGAATCCAACCACCATACCCAAGACGATCCCAGTTGTTGTCAAACAGAATGCAAGCTGCATCCATGAATGCGTTATAAGAGTAGCTGATACAATAAGGGCCCGTTTGTTTCCAACTCCGGAAACGGAACAGAATGGAAACGAATTTAGTCCATATGTATATCCTTATTCATGAAATTTTATGGAATCATTCTTTGTGAAATTTTATGGAATCATTCTTTGTGGTTTAATACAAAATGCACTTTTGTTACCCTATAGGGTAGCAAAAGTAATCATTCTCTACTCCAATTAATTACTTCAAACGTCAAGGAATGATTCAAAAAACTTTCATGAACAAGGATATACGTATCGACTAGATTCGTTTCCATTCCGTTTCCGATTCCGGAGTTAAGACCAAACGGGACCTAAGAAGTAAGAACAATCCATGAAATTTAGAAGTTGATTATTTGATGGGAGAGATGACAAATACCACATGGTCTTCAATATGGCACTTCAAGTTCATGCCAAATATACCTGTATACATGCCAATATCACATTTTTACAGTTTAATGCATCATCGACTCATTTAAGCTTGGGAAGAGTATATCTTCCCAAAAGTGACAATGAATTCATATATTACCAGCAATTAGGGCGCCAACTGCTACAACAAATGCTCCAATTTGAAGAAGTAGTTCTACTTTGCTCACTTCGAGTCTCCGGGAACTGATTCAGGACATCAGTATAATTATCGCCAGTACAAAGATATATCAAAATGCTCTAATTTGGTGTGTAGTACAACAGACTTCATTATGAAACCAATTCTAGGGCGAGGGAATGTTTCATAAAAGACTAGCCTTAAATTAACAGCAATTGAATCCTCCATCTCCTTGGCAGAATCAAGTAACTTTTCAGCTTGTCCGTGGCAAGATTCACATCTGCAAACATGTAGAGGAAGCAAACCTTAATTTTGAGATGACAACCATCCATAATGTGATGTTTGACTGCAAAGAGCTATAATGCTGTGATAATCATGAATATAAAGGGGTTACAAAAGTGATAAATTTAGCAGCATGCTACCTTTGTAGATAATTTTCCAAGAGCATTTCAATTTCTTCTTGTTCTTCTGCATTCAACAAAATCAAACTAGTAATGGTTGCCTCAATTGGGAACACAAATGCATGAGCATTTTCCAGATACTTACCCTCTGCAATTTGTTTATCCAAAGGAAGAGAAGAATCTGTAGAGTGATTCAGACTATTAATTGTGCATTTTCTTCCCATAATGCATATTTGATGTATTTCCATGGTATCGTCAAGAAGATCAAGCAGCATTTGTCTAAGAGCACCTGCCTTAGATCCTAGTTCAACCTTGCATTCACAAATTATATATGAAGAGAAAAGGTTTAGGCACTTGAATCTTCAATTTAACTTCCTTTGTCTAACACATATATAATTGCCAAGATGTACCAAGGTTTGCTTGCTTGTACGAAGTTGCTCTAATGCATCAGCAGCTAAACGTTTAGGAAGGACATCTAGTAAATCTTGAACCTGAAGCAAATTATACAAAACCTAATTATATGTATATGTTGTATAGAATAGACAAATATATACTACACTTGCTCTGTGTCTTACATGAGGTTCTAAGTCCATCATCCTTTGCTCCAGCTGTTGTATTCTAGAAACCAGTGCGGCTTCAACAACCTAGAAAAAAAAATATCTAAGAACTCAAACATGAAATTCTAGATAACTGGCTGAAAGAAACAAAATTCGGTCAATTGTTACAGCCATACAATAATAATGAAAACAAGATTGCAAAATTTGCAAGTATCACGGTACGTTAATACAAGTACAAAATTGGTCAGAGAAAAATTGATACATTTTCAGGGATTGCAAGGAATAACATTTGAAATCTGACCTTAGACAATAGGTAACATATCAAATTCCAATAACATACTTGTTGCGGGATGAATTCTTAAGCCAACCCATATATAACTAGATATACACTAAAACCAATTGGCAATAAAAGAATATTCCACGAACTGTTTTACAGTAAATGTACCTCAAGAACAAATGGCATGCATGGCCCTCCAGTTGTGTTCCTTGGGTTCAAACGAGGCAGCAGCGATTCAATAAAAGCTTTACCCCCTTTACTAAAGATAATCCATGCAAACAGCAAGCATTGTTAACCAATGTTCTCATAAAGTGAAGAAATCTATATGATAAGTTTCAGATCAGAATACTACCGGTTGTAGTTGAAAATAAGCACATGTTCTTGCATAACAATTGCCCTTAATGAACCCAGGTTTAGGAGTATTGCATTCTCACGCACCTAGCAATGGAACATTTTAAGACACGAAAAATGTTCCCTATTCCAACAAGGCTACTGTCCAGTATTGGGGCTGAATGCCGCAGAAATAATCAAATTAAATGCAGCAGAAATAATCAAATTACTGAATATGTTCCTCTTTCAACACCATAACTAGGTCTGTTAAATCCTACTAAGTATTCCTAAACTGCTAGGAGCAAAAATTTTACATTTAAGGCTTCCTTGTGAGCCTATGTGAGAACATAGATATCAAGCAAGCCAAATTTGATCATCTGAATAACTTTACTTTATCACAATTTTCCACGTCACAAGCCAGTTAAATTCAACAACTTGCATGATATTGACACTCCCTTTTTAAATAACTATACGGAAAAAGAAACAGATGATAATATATTCATACTATAGGAGTAATACCAAATCGGAAAGAATACCAATAGAGAGGGCATTGACTTTGTCAACCACAATGATGGGTCAATGCTCCTGATATCTCGAGGTTGAAGACCTTGCATTCAAGACACGTACAAGAGAGCATGAGAGCTGGTTATTGTTTTAGAAATGTAAAAGGCAGTTCAAAGTATATGCCATATATTCCAACGCATAATGAAAGCAAAGGAAGAAAGTAGGCAAGTCGTGTAACAAAGCCAACCATTTTTTCTCTTCCGCTCTCCTTGGTAGATAACCAAAAAGGAAAACCACTGCAGTATGTCACCGATCAAACATGGAGTAAATAAAAAGAACTTAAGCCAAGGTAATGCAACCAAATAAGACGAGGATAACAATTAGAAGTCCGTATCAGGATATAAATTTAATTTTGAGTTCAATGCACAAGAAGAACTTATTTAGAATCGAGGTAATAGCTTATGCAAGTATTTAAAACTCACCGCTAGATTTCAGCAAACTTCTCCGATGTATTTTTCTGATAGAGACTAGGCTAGTTGACTTCACCTCGACCACCTAAATCACACAATCGTCATCGGTCTAGTGTAAATCATTCAACGATGAATGAGCATACATAAAGGTAAGCAAATAAGGGCGAAAAATCAGCATCAAAGCTATGTTGGTGAAAATTGCAGAAATTTGATACGGACCTCGTACACAGGCTCTGGAATTCCTAGCGAGAGCAAGTCAGACGACGAGGAAACCGACTTCCTTGGCGTCGAACCAGCAGAATTGCGAGATGGAACCTCAATGTCGCCATTTTGTTCCTCCGTAGCGCTAAACACAGAATCACTCAGCTGGTCCCCGGATGTGGCGGATTTCGCGATACATTTGCTCCTCGACGAGATTCGGACAGTGATCGGGAGCAAAATGAGAGAGCTCTGGCTGGCGCTGAGAGATAAGACGGCAGGCAACGAGCATGGCGGCTGCCGGAGTAAGATATTGTGGGAGTGGTGCGGTAGTTGCGGACAAGGCGAGGAGTGGAACGACGCCGGGGAGGTGGCTGTGGAGGAAATCATCGGTGGCTATGAGGAGAGCTCATCAATGGTGAGAGGTTATGGGAAGGGAGGTTAATTAAGGAGACGAGAGGGCTAGTTTAGGTTTATGGTGGGAAAATCACAAACTAAAAATTGATTAATGAAAGAGTTCAAAATTATGGTCATTGTATTGTTGGGTTGGGGCCCTCTGCGTCCTCAAGATCTCGTGGTCCCAGTTCCCCTCCATTTTGTCATTACTATTTTAATACGACTTCCTGGATGTGTATTTCTTCCAAAAATATTATCCTACTTAAGTATCAATCAAAACACATAACTTATTAGTTGCACGGTCTAAATTTTGGTCGGGACCGGAAATTTAGACTCGCACAGTAGACATGGATACGGTTTGGGTCAAGTCTATCCGTCAAACTTTGACCTCTCGACTGGTGTATGTTGTGGCAAATTTAACTTCTCGATTCTTCTCCCTAATGTTTTTCATTGCAATTTGAGTAAATTTTTTTCGGGTCATCTTCCTCGCCAGAATGTCATCATTTGAGCTTATTTGAAAGTTCGAAAAAAAACTCACAATATCCCCTAAAAAACACTAAATCTTGATAATATTCAATGCTAATCCTTCTAAAGTAACCGAATGTTCCTAAAGTAACTAAATTCAAGCCGAAAATTATAATAAACCATAAAATAAAATAAAAAACGTTAAAAACTAACTTTAATCCGAAATTAAAAAAAACTTTTTCTACCTCAAAATTATTGTGAGTCTCCAACATTCGAATGTTAGAATTATTTTTCAATAGGAATAAGATTCGCATCAATAAGGAGAATAAGACGTGTTCTTGTCGAGGTTGATTGTTCGTTGGCTATTCAACTCATTGAGAAGGTGTGGACGTGGTTCATCCTCTGTTTAGCCTAATTTTACGTTGTCAAGGCTTGTTGCAGCGAATTTGAACCGTTAAGCTCACTCATATTTTTCGAAAAGGGAATAAGGCGGCGAACTCGCTTGCCAACTTTACTTTCTCTTTCGGTGTTGATCTTTTTATTTTGCATGACCCTCCCCTTTGGGCGCATGTCCACTTCGGCCCCAGCTGAGCTCATGCATATATGATAAAATTATATTATATTTTTACACGGTGGACTCCCTCTCCGCTGGCCACCCGTCCAGCCGTCAGCTTCACCGCATAATTTCATGTGAACACGTGACCTACAACGGAAGCGAGTAGCTCAATCTCCTGCAACCGAGAGTATGCATATGGCTCCAAGTGGGCCCCACATCTTCACACGTCTTCTACTTCTAGGAAACGGCAATACTGTCTTCGGACTGCTCCTGCTTTATCCTTATCATCTTTAAATAGATTCTTACCCCGGAGATCTATCGGTGCTAGAGAGAGGTCGCTGTTTTTATTACGGTATCAAAGGAAAAGAAATGGCGACGGCGACAAGAGTAGATCTGGACGGAAAACCGATCAAGCCAATAACGATATGCATGATCGGTGCCGGTGGATTCATTGGTTCTCACCTGTGTGAAAAGCTCATTTTCGATACGCCGCACAAGGTGCTCGCAGTGGATGTTTACAATGACAAGATCAAGCATCTTCTTGAGCCGGAATCATCGTCTTGGGTCGATCGCATCCAGTTCCACCGGATTAACATCAAGCACGATTCCAGACTCGAAGGCCTCATCAAGATGGCAGATCTGGTATTTCCTTCCTCATTTTCCTGTCAGCTTCTGAGTTGATGCTAATATTTGATGTCAAATGTATTGGTCTCCAAAATCGTGGAATTATTAGTAGTCGGTGCAAAATTGTGCTTACATGACATGATTCTGTTTCTGTGTGACGTAGACCATCAATTTAGCGGCGATCTGTACTCCGGCTGACTACAATACTCGTCCTTTGGATACAATTTACAGCAATTTCATCGATGCCCTCCCAGTGGTATGTTATTTGAACTTAGGAAGAGAGAGTTGTCATTTTCAATTATCTTGCGTTTCAAGAGATGGTCATAAACTCATAATTGATTAATTTGATAAATTTTGACTTCTGATCGTTATGGACGTTGATGTGGTCCGTTATGCTGCAGGTCAAGTACTGTTCTGAGAACAACAAGCGACTAATTCACTTTTCTACTTGTGAAGTGTATGGGAAAACTATCGGTTGCTTCCTTCCTAAAGACAGTCCTCTCCGTCAGGTAAGCCGTAGCTTCCCCCCTTTCCCTTTTACTCATGCCCCTAATGATTCTTTTGGTAATTCAAGTTTTGGATCTGTGCTTTTCTTAATTATATACTCTTATCATAACCATCCAAGAAGTTAAATATTAAATTCTAGATAAGGGCTTTCCTTTTTTTAGTGAAAAACCATCAGGGCGCCAATTTACTTGAAGATCACACACAGGAAACATTTGTATAGTTCTTTTGCATGTCCTCCGGAGCTGATCAACCTTGTACTGGAAGATCACACACATTGGAAACATTTATAAAATGCTACCTTTGTTTCATCTGTCTTGTATATTTTTGTATCCTCAACTGTATTGGTTTCTTATGTGTTTTCCATCAACAACAATAAAAGAATATCATTCCATTTATAAGTTCAGCAAACCAAATTTAGGTTGCTGACTTGCTGGTGAGCCTTAACCCTATATGTATGCATCTTTTATAGGTCACAGAATAGTAACTTGTGTAGAGTGCTGTTTTGTACAAGTATATGCTATTCATCCTTTTTATTGATACCTTTGTACCCTTCTGAGTTGTATTTAGTTGTTTCGTCTATGATCAAGAGTCCAGATGCTTAGCTATAGTTTTATAGAGATACGAGGTCACTTATTCTCTGTCAGGAGGATTAAGAACATAAATCTTATCTCTTTTTTTTGGTAGAAAACAAATTCTTTTCTTACAGTATGATCTCGGCCAGAGTACATGAACAGTGTATTTCATGTTAAATGGTGTACCTTGCATTTCTATTATGTTCCAGAAGTTAATATTTTCAACTTTAATCCGGCACGTGCTTCTGGCTTTTTATTCCATCAGTTATTGGCATTCATTGTCATTGTGTGCGCACTTGAATCCAAAATGTTCTTGTTCTTATTTTATGTATCAATGCCGTGCAATTTGACAGGATCCTGCGTATTTTGTGCTCAAGGAAGACGAATCCCCCTGCATTTTCGGTCCCATTGAAAAGCAGAGGTGGTCCTATGCATGTGCCAAACAGCTGATTGAAAGGCTCATATATGGTAAGGCTAAAGTACCCTGGAGATTTTTGCTTTGGCATGTGATGGAGGTGCTCTGGTTGTCCTTTTGCTAAAAAAATTGTGTTATCTGTTTCAGCTGAAGGAGCGGAGAATGGTATGGACTTTACCATAGTCAGACCTTTCAACTGGATTGGTCCTAGGATGGATTTCATACCAGGCATCGATGGTCCCAACGAGGGGGTTCCAAGGGTTCTGGCTTGTTTCAGTAACGTGAGTCTTCTTTTACTATTATATTGTAGCTTCAAGGTTACATAGTGTAATAAAGATGTTAGCACGTAAGTAATGGTTGATGTGTTGTTCGTATATTAGAACCTCTTGCGACGAGAACCACTGAAGCTTGTGGATGGCGGTCAGTCTCAGAGAACTTTTATCTACATAAAGGATGCCATTGAGGCTGTTCTGTTGATGATTGTGAGTCTCAGAGATCTCTATCCTTATGCAAAGTGTCTATCTGTTAAGAAGGAGAGTTTCTTAGTCAAAATTCATTGTTGCAGGAAAACCCAGCAAGGGCAAATGGCCATATATTCAATGTTGGTAATCCTAACAATGAAGTCACTGTTCGACAGCTTGCTGAGATGATGAGCCAGGTGATATATTCATGCATTTTATAATGATATCCATTGTCATTTATTCGTCTAATGAAGATATTCAGAATATGAAATTGGAATATTGCAGATTTATGCAAAGGTGAGTGGAGAGGCATCGTTGGAGAACCCAACTATAGATGTGAGCTCAAAAGAATTCTATGGGGAAGGCTACGATGACAGTGACAAGAGGATTCCTGACATGAATATAATAAACAAACAACTGGGTAAATCCTTGCACATTTACTAAGCTGCTTCTTCCTTGGTATCCTTTATTGTTTGATAGAGAAGCTGATACTGTTTTTTCTGCTCTGTTTCAGGATGGAACCCAAAGACATCACTTTGGGATTTACTGGAATCAACCCTAACGTACCAACATCGGACATATGCCGAGGCTATGAAGCAAACCTTGTCAAAGCCAGTTGCTTCCAGCTGAAGATCAAGTAAAATCATGATTCCCGAATAGTTGAATCATACCCGTGTTGAACTTTTTTATGGATGTCTTAAATGTTGGTCTTTTTATTTCTTAGTCTACTACTAATAGCCAGATAAAAAGGCTTTGGGTGAGTTGTCTTTTGGTCGGAATATTCGATGTGTAATGTTGCAACCTTGTTATGCCCTTTCAGTAACATGTTTTATGAGCCTTTTCAGTAACATTATCACTGATGCAAAATGAGACCTATTTTCCCTATTTGTTGATGGAGATGTTGTCAATCATCTTCGAGACATTGGACCGATATTTGACGAATAACTGACCGGATCTTACGATCCAGCTCAGACAGAATACCGAAATTAGGGTGTCGTATCTTCGAGACATTGGACCGATATTTGACGAATAACTGACCGGATCTTACGATCCAGCTCAGACAGAATACCGAAATTAGGGTGTCGTTTGGATTCATCAAATTTTTGTATGGCAGCTGCAAGCAATACAATCTATCCATGAATAAAACCAAGCACAAGAATGCATCGACTGCAGCCAAAAATTTTATGAGTTTTTCAGAGTTTTTCAGTGACATCATTGATGCAAAATGAGACCTATTTTCCCTATTTGTTGATGGAGATGCTGTCGATCATCTTTGAGACATTGGACCGATATTTGACGAATAACTGACCGGAACTTACGATCCAGCTCAGACAGAATACCGAAATTAGGGTGTCGTTGCTGTAATATGTTTTATGAGTTTTTCAGTAACATAATCACTGATGCAAAATGAGACCTATTTTCCATGAATAAAACCAAGCAGAAGAATGCATGAATAAAACCAAGCAGAAGAATGCATCGACTGCAGCCTAAAATTTTCCAAGATCATTTCATAAACTCGAGAGAGATGAACGTTCTAATGCTCAACGCATTTCTTAAACTCGACAGTATGTTATACAAAGATCATTTTCAGCCTTTACCCAAAACTAAAGACAAAATTGGAGATAGAAAGCGAAAAGAGAGCCCTGCAAACTTGAACGCATCTAACACGGTCACGGTGAATCACCTTTACTTGGCGGAATGTTTGGCTTTTGAATGAGAATCCAAAGCATTCTGGGAGTTGAAGGACCTATAACATATAGATAACACAATATTAAACCTCAATCAATCTTTTTAAATTGATAAAAAAAAATACAACAAAATGGACCAAGGGAAAGACATACTTCTTGCAAGAATCACAAGTGACTGCACCACCAGACTTGGGTGTCTTGGAATTTTTTGCTGGATGAGGAGTATCCAAGTGACCAGCACTCTTCTTCCCGTCTAACAAGTGCAACGTCAAGAGTTAAAATGGTTAAGGTTTTTACTTTCTTAATCATACAAAGTTCAAGTTTTAGCTGCAAAGACAAATAAAAGAGTACCTGTTTTTTGAGGAGTAGATAATTTTGCTTTCTTGGACTCGGGGGTCTTAGCAACAGATGCAGCAGGCCTCTTCTTTCCTCCAGATTTCACTGGTGTCTCTTCCTTCTCTTCATCAGAGTCATCTTCATCCGAGTCATCACTATCATCTTCATCACTCTCATCAGAATCACTGTCATCTTCAACATTTTTCACAGACTTGTCTTCCTTCTTAGCAGCAGCAGGCTTGGTCTTTGTTGCGGCTACCCCTAAAAAGAAGGCAGTAAGACAGATGCATATAAACCCACTTCAATATTTGATCAAATACACATTGTACAAAATATTCACCATTTTGTTTAACTTCGGCGGGGATTGCTTCTTCATCGTCAGAAAAGTCTGAAAATGGTAAGAGTAATGAACTCAGATGTCCATGAGCACAGAATTGAAATATGACAGAATCAATCTTACAAGCTACACTTACCAGAAAACACTTCATCGTCCGTGGAACAAGAAAAAGATTGGTCAAGGAATTCAGCAGCAGATTTAAAGAAAAAGTGAACATAGTTGCTGAAATTTTGTGGAGCAACCAATAACTACAATCTTATCAGTGACAAGCAAGTAATCATATAGTATTTACAAGAAAAAAGTAGATGAAAAAAAACAGACATTAAAGAACTAAGATAACTATATACAATATTAACTTGATAAAACTATCAAATAAAGAAGATGAAATGCAATCATAATTAATAAAAGATGAATAAATGACAAGGATATTCATCGGGCAAAAGACTCTTGTAACCGGTGAGATGCACGCTCCCTTGTTTCCAGTCATGGGACAACTCAAAATCCTTCTCAAAGACCAGATCAAAAGAGATATGAGGAAATTTATCACCAGTCAAGACACCAATAACTAGTTTCTGGTCTCCAACTTTGGCATATAGCTTCACAGGTTCGCCCCCTTTCTTGATTTCAGCAAAGTTAGCCTACAAGGTTAAAGAAAAATCAAGGTAAGCTAAGATTAACCGCCTGATACTACTGCATTATCATTCAATAATTGCAGGTTAGAAGATTAAAGAAAATAATAAAAAAATCTTGCAGGCTATAAAAGATAAAAGAAAAAATAAAAAGGTAAGCTCATTTCAACGTGATTATACTACTTCATTCTTTAAGTGCAATCTAAGCTTTTCTCTAGCTCTTCATCAACTTCCATATAGTTCTTTTGAATTTCAAATAGCATTCACTGTGCATAGTTTTCGAACATCTAATGTCTGTCTATACATTTGGATTTTCTAACCTCACCAACAAAAAAAATGTAATAGTCAGCAAAGTTGTTTTTTCAATTTTAGAATTGAGTATTAGTTAAAACTCATAAATAGGTTATCCCTTGACATTTCAATAACATTGTAATAAACCTTTCCCAATACCTGTGACAGATGCAAGATTTGGTCAATTCCTGGTGAAACCTTGACAGGCTTGTCACCTTTAAGCTCAACACCTGACAATGAGTTGTTCAGAAACATTTGAGATTATTATTATTACGTTTAAGATATGAAACCAAACGTTAAAAAATGTTTGCAAAGATTATATAGAGATGTTCATAAAGAATCGAACATATGGCGTACTCCATCAGTCAGATTTCCATAAACAAGACGAATAAAACATATAACATGAAAACCTAAACTAGATTACACTTGGAACAAATTTAGAACGAGCAACAAGTATAAAGAGAAACGGACTCACCCCAAAACTCCATTGTTGATGGCTAGGGTTTTGCAGGGGTTTTAGGGAGAAACGAGGCGTTACAGGGGACTGAAGAAGAGAAAGACAAGAAATGGATTATAAGAACGTTTTATAGAGATTCCGCTTTCTTGCCTCCCACCTCTAATCATTTCTAGGGTTTTACTTTGGGCTTTGGCTATCTGGGCTCATGTTGCTCTCCCCACCTTGGATCATATGCTTCATTTCAAAACTTTCTTTGTAAGAAAAAAGCCTATCTGGGCTCATGTTGTCGCTCCAGCCGCTCCTATGTCTTAATACACAATCTTAGAGCATCGTTATCATTTGACATATGAGAATAAGTTATCATTTGGCTATCTGGCCCTGTGAGTGTCCATCCAAGAAAAGAGATTACCCTCTGTAGAAAAATCAACAAATAGATTATCTAACTCCTATTGCTATCCTATTTTATCGACTCTTTTATACTTCCTTCGATTGCCATTATTGAATATCCTCATTTTATAGCCTCTTTTATACTTCCCTTCTCCAATTAGCAGTATGGAAGACAAATTGATAAAATTGCACTAGCTTTAAAAGAATTTAATCTCAGAAGGTTATGAAACAATGTTTCCTTCTCTACAAAGATGCAAGACTCAAAGGCCTAGGCAATGCTCAGTATCTTGTTGAGACTTCACAATATCAATTGGGGCAACAAAATAACAAAAGGTTGCTACAAAAAACTCAGTATCTTGCTGCTGAGACTTGAAATAAACACTTTTAAGATCCTGCAGTACTTGTATTTGGATCCAGGTGATGGACTGGTATATGCAAGGACAATACACAATCTGAATCTGTTTCCGGCAAGACATGCAGCCATTCAAGATTCAACGATCTGGGTTTTTCTTGGTGTGTCTTATAGTGCATGAATTCTGGATCTAAAGCTTTATTATGTGAACCAGCTCGCAAGTTGGGCTTCCTCCTTGGATATAATAGAGCTCGAGCCCTTAACTCCTGTACAGGTGGTATTGTCGCTCTTATCTTCAGGTTTTGTATGGGCGGCAAATGGAAACTCGCTGAGCTTGACAATTTCAAGTGACTCGTTGAAGAAACATCACAGGAGGAGCGCTGAATTTTCTGGGGAATTATTGCATTCTTCTTCCATGATAAGAAAGATCGGTGGATCACAGATGGAATCTGTGTAGCCATTTCAAAGACTTTTGTTAAATCAACGGGTAAAACTACAAAAATTATTGTAATGAAAACACTCTTTATCAAACAAAATTGCTTTACCCCCATTATCAATCTTCTACACAAACAATTTAGCACCCAAGTCAGTTTACCATTGTTATAATTGAGAAATTTCAGGAAATGATAATGAAGTATGGATAATGAGTGTTTAAATCAAGAGCGAAGTTATTTATGATGTGTAGTTGTGTAAAGTGACCTAAATTATGACCCCAAATCAAATGAGCAAAAATGTTGAAGGGAATACGGAAAGAGGGGTATGTAGATAACTCACAGTTGAGATGATTGTGGAGGAAGCAAACGAGAGCGTAGAAAAAGGAGATTTTCTAGATCCAATTCCTTTGCTCTCATCCGTTGAAGAACCCAGTTGATCTGCACCAACAGCCCCGAAGCTCGATGGCATAAAATCCTCATCTTCTTCAGCTTCTGCCTCATCCTCCTCTTCCTCTCCTTCCACATATACGTCCCCTTTCCTCTCTACATCTGCTGAAGTTTTCTCCTCAAAGACAGGAGGAGGAACTGATATCCCTTCTTGTTGTGCAACAACTTCTGTCTCGTCTTTTACCTCCATTTTTCCCTCCTCTTCCATGTCTTCAATCGCCTCCTCCAGACACAGTTCAGCTTCAACCAACTCTAGCTCTTTCTCGAGCAGCTTCTTCCTCATTTCACCTTCTTTCCTTTGCTTATCAGCCCAGTTCAATAGTTTCTGAGCCATTTTTCCAGGCTTTTTCTTCTTCACCTCCCCATCCTTCTCCTCCTCCTCCTTCTTCTTCTCCTCCTCCTCCTCATAATCCTTCTCTTCCAACTCGTCAAAGCCAAGGGGTAAGAACTGGACCTTTGACGGATCAACTTCTTCCCCATTTTCTGTGGGAGGCTGCCAAAATAAGCGGATCCCATGATCTTCATCCTCTACATAATTAATTAACCGTCCTGTTTTTGTGTGAAGAATAAGTGGGTCCTCTGTATATATCAGGTTTGAGGGGTCTTCGGGGTCTGGTTCTGGTTCTTTGTTTATTATAACAAACTCGGGATCCTCCTCTGCTCAAAATGGACACGGAAAAAGACAACAGATACAACAAAATATATATCAGCACATCAAAGAACGGTAAGACCGATGCAATTTGCAGCATGAGTGGTAAACTGGTAATAAGCTGTTTACCGTTTGCCCACCAGTGTTCCAGTTCTGCAGGCATAGCCAATCTTAAAGGTGCTTTGTAGAAGGAATTCAACCACAGTTCCCTTTCTTGATCCACTTCTTGCACGTACGTTTTCCAATAGTCCGGAACCTTCAACATCAAACCATCAGTTGTAACTTGCAAGTACCGAGGAGAGATTCAAACACCGATCAAGAGATTACCACAATGGCTTACCTCATAGAACTGATTAACAAAACCTGGGGCCTGCCACGTATCCTCTTCTTCATAAAAGTATGGATGTTGTGGATCACTATAAGGGCCTCTCTGTTCTCGAACCACTACACAGAAAGCAAAGCAAGACATTAGCTCAAGCCTCAAGGTGATATAAATCAAACTAAAGCAACTCACTGGTGTAGGTTCAGATATATTAAACAGAAAATAATTCCCTGTGTAAAGGTTTTTGTGGCAGATATATATAAAAGATGTTTTGTCAGGAAAATATCATGTTATTTTTCTGAATAGTTACAGACTTGATACGACCAATCTAGGGAAGATGCTTACTGCCATCAGGCTTGTTAATAAACATACGTGCCTTGGCAGCAGCCACTTCAGCTATACCTGCATGCAGCTGAGATGCAATCATGTAAAGATAATACTTCATTACGGGGAGAGGAGATTTCTTTTTCATCAAAAAACAAAAATATACCGCAGAAGTTTCATCATCACAGCCGTAAGGTTCGTCCACCAGTTCTCCAAAATAAAACCTTCCCTGCAATTAGAAGACGATTTGAGGGCATACCATATCATAATTTACCTCCGTTTTATCATTCCATTGGAAGGTTTACCCTTTTTTCTGACCCTAACTAAACAAACAAGGACTACACTCAATTGCATGACTGTTTCTGTGAAGAAGCACGTAGTGCCATACTGATCTTGGAATTTCAAATTTGGAAGCTACTAACAGATTTGCATGAAGGTTCTCTTACTTTGCTAGGGTTAATACATTTTAGAGAATTCCGGAATATATTAATTGATGATGTTATTGCCCTTCTGCAAATAGAAGAGACTGTCAATTAAAGAACGGATCATAAACAAACCATGTGTTTTAGAATGCAGTGATTTAGGGGTTGGTTCCAAAATAAATTACCTGATATCAAATTTTAAAATGTGCAGATAAAGCTGAAACAATGATTCCTACACAAATAATAAGATTCTCTTACATAAATAGGCCTCTCATTGACTTCGTACAACCCGCAGCCATGCATTCTGCCATGCTTCCACTGACCAGCGTAACGATAACGACCTTTCTCCCTAACAGGAGACATCATAGCAGCCAATTAAATGTGAACATGATCAGAAGAAGTAACCCGGGTCCTATATTTACTTCATCTTTGTGCTATCAATGCTAAAATCAACTTTTAGAAGATACCGGAAAAAATGAGACGTAGAAAATATCAGGAAGGAAAAAATGCAGGAACATCATTGTCATTTCAACTCCAATGCAGAATGACCAAAGATTTCTGCTTGCTTATCCAAGGCCTACAATTTAACTTATTTGTAGATAAACCCCCATTGGAGACAAGTAAGAAAAAACCATCATCTTGTAACTTACAAAATGTCCTAAGAACACTAACAATTATGAGGAAAGGTCCCTTATAACCCACGGGTACCACAAAGGATAGAAGAGGAGAAATTTAAGATGATAAAAGAGGATAAATTTTAAATCTAAACTACTGGAAAATGACAAAATACAGCACATAGTAGTCATTTACTGAAGGAGTGAAGGAATAGTGATCGCAATCAATAGGGAGATGACACGTTTAAAGCCATTGGACAGCTTGAAGGCATAACTTACGGTTTCCTCCCAAACAGTCTCAACCATTCCTTATTTTCATAAACGGGAGTTACATATCTCCCTTTAGCTAGGAGGGCGCTATCCTCCATGTCCATCTCCAACCATTCTCGGTCCTCTGGATCCATATAATCTCTTTTTAATATTTTCCCCTCAGCACGCATTTGTGCCTCGAGCCTGAGAAATAACATTGTGCAATCAGTTTTATCTTATTAACACTGTCAAAAACAATGTGAGCATTTGCACTAAGCTATACGTACTTGGAACCAGGAAGTGGTTCTATGTCCGGAATATCCACTTCGATAACACCATGACCTTCCATATCATTTCGCATCCATTCGCCTTCATACCTACATTGTAGTTAGTAAATTGATTCAACGTGTAAGTTGTCTATAAGAAAAAGAAGATGCTAACACCGTTCGCTTAAGCATGCAATAATCAACAAAGTTCAATTATGAACAAACCTGATAAGACCGTGATCAGCAACATAAACACCTTTACCATGAGCCAAGTCATCCCAAACAGTACCTTCATAGCTGAAACAGTAAATCTTGGTATAAGCTTGTAGCTTCAGTTGATTAAGCAAAATTACAAACCAAAAATTTAGCCAAAGGGAAGTTCATGCATAGAATTGTAAACTATCCTACTCATCTATTCTGAAGTTCTATCCACTTTTTCAACTATTTGCAAGCTTATCCTCATCATACACAACCAAGTCGGGAAAAGAAAGATTCAACTGTGTCTAATAACAAGGCTAGATGAGGATAGCAACTTAAATCAATAATATATTCAGGAAAATAGCAAGCAGCTCATCATCAAGAACAGAGAATTGGAAACAAGATGGTCCTGCTATAGACTAGCTAAAATTATGAATCTACTGATCATCAAAAGGTCCAACTTAGTATTTCGCTCCAATAAAGTTATGAAGCATTTTACATACAGTCCTAAACGCATAGATTCTTTCTGAGTGCCAGTCTGTAAAATCACTTGAGAATTCATCTTACAAACAGCGTAATAAGGGTGTCAGCTCAGTGTTTGGTTTCACCCTCTTATATTTGGAACATTTCTACAATTAAACTCAGTGTTTAGTTTGACAGCTCTGTGGAATGAGGAATCAAACTCATATTATATAACCTAATATAGTGTTCATTTTCCTATCGATTTCCCCCATAAACTATTCCTCGTACCACCACACACACCCATATATCCATCAAAATTCTGCACTAGTCCATCCTTCTTTAACGAAGCTTCTCTTGTATTAGTAAACACAATCACCCATCAAGATACCCAACCACAACAACAGAAAACATAATCGACCCCGTTTCAAAACCACCCAAGGAAAAAGTAGCTGAGAGAAGTGTTTGAGCAAACTTACGAGGTGCCATCAGGGAAAACGTAGCTAACCCATTTGAGGAACTCCTCAATTCTATCCAACTCGTGAATAGCATCCTTGGGAGACTGAATATCATGGTGCCACTTTTTGAACAGCCTAAACCTCTTCTCCTCGTACCAGCTGGGCCTGGGCGGCTCAATATCAGGAACCAACGGATAATACTTGCGATAAGGCACATAGAAAGGCGCCAACGGAAAACCCTTCTCCTTCATCTCCTCCTCTATCATCTCCCAATCTTCCTCGTCGGCCAAAACCGGGTCCCACCCGGGATAGGGGTCGAAAACGGGGCCATCAGCCCAAAGCTCCTTCAAATCCTCCTCTCTCCAACGCTCCTGATCCTCGGGGAAATCGAACTGCTCCTCCTCGTCAGGCATGGAGAGGAAGTCACGCTCCAAGTTCTGCCGGCGCCGGTCCTCCTTCTCGAGCTTCTCCCGGTACAATTCGAGGACCACTTGTTCAGGTGACTTCGTCGGTTTGGGCTTGGATTGTCCAGTTGAGGGTGCCCCTCCCCCTTCCAGGAGATTAAGGGCTTCTTCATCAATGTCGGAGGCGGTGTCGTAGCCGGAGGGGTAGTCGGAGTCTGAATCGGAATGGTGGTCAGCGAATGGGTCATCGTCGGCGTTGTCGGGTTTGATTGGGTAGGGTTCGGTTTCGGAATGGTCGGGTTCTTCGTTGGCCATTTTCCGACTGGGATATGGGTTTTAGCTTAGTGATAATGGTACTCGGATTTGGGAAGACGCCGGAGAGAAGACGCAGAGGAAGAGATAATGTGTAAAACAGTGGACTTATTGGTGCAAACTGCAACGGACATGAGATGGGCTTCGGATATTTGGGCAGGTGGGTCTCAAACTCAGGCCTCATATATATGTGGGCTGGAAAATCGGGCCGTATATCGTGTTCGAACATGAGTACCTTATAAGAAGGCTAATGAGACTGATTTTTTCCACAGGAAACAGATTAGGAACGAAGGCTAATGAGTCTGATTTTTCCACAGGAAAGAGATTAGGAACGAAGAAGATCAATAAGTAGTCATCAAACGGTTTCATTTCGGTTTGAACTTCACATTTTACGGTTTCAGTTTCGGTTCGAACCGAAAATAAATCGAAGTCAGAAAATTCATGTTGGTTTGGTTTACAAAAAACGGTTTATGTTGAAACCGAAAATTCATGTTTAGGTTTGCACTTATAGAGCTACCGAAAATTCATGTATAGGTTTACGCTTATCAACGTTGTTTGGGAACCTCATCATGTTGGCTTCATCAAGGTGAACACGGATGACTCTAAAAATAAGGATGGTCTCACTAGTGTGGCCAGCGTGGTTATAAATAGTACAAGAGAGTGGGTGAGAGGGTTTGATGTTAACCTAGGGATATGTTTCACCCCCATGACCGAGTTATGGGGCTGACACATGGCCTTAGGGTTGTTTGGGAACTTAGTTACCGATCGGTAATATTTGAGACGGACTCTCAATTGGCTATCTAACTCCTTAAGAAGTCCACAACTCCTCACCGTCCCTATTTTCAGTCTGGCACGTATGCACCAAGACTTTTTTGAAAAGATAACATAAAATATTCAGTTTCGTCGTGCCTATCGTGAGACGAATAATGTAGCGTGTTACGCTAAGAAGGTGACACGCAAAAGTCTTAAATTTATACTCGATATATTTCTCCTAACTCCTAGCGAACCCGCGGTGTACGGGACGTTTTGTAGTAGGGATAGTATTCCGAGGTCGAACACAAAGACTGAGGTGAGATTGAATCGATTAGTGACTAATGATAGCGAAGATCTAGGCTAAGAAAAGAGAAAGAAACAAATAAATGAAAATCTCAATATTTTTGGGTTTGGTTTTGTGTGATGATCAATCAAGGATCACAATGATATAATATAGCAAAACAAACTAAGGATCAAGCTAAAACACAAATAAACAAAGCAAACACGAAATATGTGATCAAAGAGAGAAAAGCGGATTCTAGGGGTTGGAAATTCCGGTTATGGCATTGGACTCAAGCTATCTAATCATTCCTTGGATCAACTATAATATGTTGGGAGTGAGCGTTTCTAGATTGGGATCAATCACCGGGTAGGTCTCATGGTCCACTAGTCCGTTCCTAAGGTCTCATCACCGGGTAAGTCTCAAAGAGCCTAAGGATAGGAATTCTACACAAACCGGATGGTTATCTAGGGATCTAACCTCTCCTTACCGGGTAAGTCTCGGGAAGGCAAGTCCTAAACATCAATCCTAGCACACTCAGTCCAATAGCGGCTTATGAGGCTCACTACTACCTAGAGTTCGTCATCTTCGGTATCTAAGAGCAAGAATCACCGGGTAGGTCTCTTCTAACACTTAATTGCTAACACTAGGTCACCCTATGATAGATTTAACTCAACAAACACTAGGATTTCAACAATATAACAACCTGACACTTGGATTTATCATTACAAGCAAGTTAATCAAATCACGGGGTGTTCATCAAGATCCACGGCCGTGGTTTGTCTAGAACAAACCGTGGTTTCTAACAGTGACTAGGTTCAATCAAACGAATCATCCAAGCATACATTTAAGTCTATTCTATCATAGTCCAAGCCATAACTATCCTTTCCTTACCCTATAATCGCATCTATTTAGCCAACAACATACATCATCACAATCAAAATCATCAAGCATAAAATTATGGCTTCCATTTGCAAGAAGATGAAGAGAAAGAGATGAACAAGTTGAATAAGGAAAAGCTGAATATGAGATTTAGAAAGACTCACAACCCTTCAAAAGAAGGTTCAATCGATTCTTACAACCCTAGAAAACGATTCCGATAATCTTCACTCTAAAATCTATCAAAGACTAATAGTGGTGTGTTCTTCTCTTCTTCTCCAATGGGACTTTTCTTCTCCTCCAAGAGTAGCTCCAATCCAAGCTTCCAATTTAGAGAATCTTTCTTGTTGAGAGTGTATGAGAGAATGGTAGTGAGAGTCCGTCCCTTCAGCCTTGCAGGACCACCTTTTATCCTACAAATTTGCAAGAGTCGGCCATGAAGATCGTGGCACAGCTGTCACAACCGTCTGGCAAAAACCACGGCCCATTTCCACGCCCGTGGAAGTCCCAGTGGCCGTGGTTTTGGTGCCTCAGCTTGTTTTGGATCATTAAGTCACGATTTGGTGCATGACATGCAACAACAAGGTCCCATGAGTCCTCCTTAGCCCATAACTTGCATTCCAATGAGTCTGAAGGCGTGTCATCTCGAGGAACGATCCTCGAATGTATCGATTAAGCTCCTAAATCTCCCAAAATACCTACAAAGCAAGCAAGAGTCCGCGTAGACGTCTATCTCGACAAAATACATGAATTGAGTGCAAACGTCGTGAACTAGTGCTAAACCATGCATGAATGAGCGGAAAATCTATCTAAATGAATGCCTAAACCTAAGTCATAAATCGTATTATCATAGCGCATTATATTGCTACTTTTGCTTTGAACCTTTCAATTGGATTGAATGTATTGTGTGATCCGCCGGGCCGGGGTGTAGTTTATTTTTACTTGATGATGATGTAAGGGGTCGGGCTATCCCTTGTGATGACTAGTTAACATTCTTTCCTATTAAACCAAAAAAATATTATAGGTATATATTGCTTATTTTTATTGTTAATACATAGATAAAATAATAAATATAAATAAATAAAATTTAAGCATCAAAGCTAGAGATAATGATAAAATTTAACTCAAAAAAATAACATACTTTATAGTACCATTTCATAATTTACATAAATTTAAATCTCGAAATATATATTCTATCATTGTATAATATTTTTTTAAATATGACAAATATATTCTATCATTGAATTGCACATATAGGTACTCTTACCTATATGTGCAATTCAACGGCCCATTTGTGAATCAGCCCATGTGAAAACCGAGAAGGGAGCGTAAAGAATGCAAATAGAAGGAAAATGGCATTTTCGTCCACGCATATTATAACCCCCAAAAGCGCGGGAAAATTGCTCACTTCCTCGGTTCCTCCCTCCAGTCTTCGACCAGCAGCCCTTTTCCATCCCCAGTTCCTTCTCCACTATACTTTTTTCCCCGTTCGTCATTCGAAATAAGATAGACCGGAATGAATGTCGACGGTAGAAGACGAGATCGCAGAGATGACCGGGGCTCGAAGAGGCGAAAAAAGCTGGTCAGCAACGCCGAAGACGAGCTTGAATCCAAGCTAGGTTTCGATATATACTCCGAAGGTGACAAGCGTCTCGGCTGGCTCCTTACCTTCTCATCGGTAATAGTAAATTGGCCTATTTTTTCCCGCCAGTTCCACTTCCAATTCTGTCTCAGTACTAAAAATTGAATCGAATTTTGCGCTATTGTGTTTTTTCTCGCAGTCGTCGATTCAAGACCAAGAATCTGGTAGCGTGTACAGTTGTGTTGATTTGTATTTTGTTACACAGGTGTGAGATCTGGTGAATCGTGTGGATATATAACTTGATTTCTCATAAGAGTTTTAGGGAATTATGAACTAATTTTGTTGGAAAATGTGGTGGCAGGAAGGAACTAGTTTTAAGGTGAAGTATAAGTTCCGGCCATATTTTTATGCGGCTACTAAGGTGAGTTATCGAACAAAGTAACCGGGTTGGAATTTTTTGTTTAAAGTTTTTAGGTCGGATTTGTACGTTGACTTCATGTTGTCGTTTATGTTGGATGGTTTTACAGTATAAGATGGAGATGGATGTGGAGTCTTACCTGAGGCGTCGCTATGAGAACGAGATTGCTAACATAGAAATTGTAGACAAAGAAGATCTTGATCTCGTAAGTGCACTTTAGCTCTTGCTTGCCTTTGGTTGGGACTTGAGAGTGAATGTTGTTACTTGTGAAGTTAAATAAATAAGTAAATTTTAAATTGATTAAGACTTATAATGGAGTGTAATGACTGTTGCCATCATATTTTTACAATTTAAAGGTCCTCTAGGTATCTGAAGTCATTTTCATTATGAAATTGAAAAGGAATGAATGTGAAAGGTACAATAAGAAAGTTAAAGAACTCAGTCCTGCACCAAGCTTGACAGTGGTAACATGGGCGAATAGTCATCTACTCAGTTAAATGCATGTGTGAATTCCCCAGGTGATCAAAGAAGCCTGTTGTTTTGAAATCGAAGATGTATATACCAACTCGTGTTTCATTATTCTTGATATGTATTCAAAGTTTTCTTTTCTGCTTAAATGTTAGACATGACAGTGGCACCAGTCTATATAGGGTTATATATACTCGGGTTGACTAGAGATGATTGTTCTACATACCAAAAACAAAACTTGTTAATGCACGAGGTTTGCTTTTGAATGAGTGTGCAAGGATATCTTGTTACTGGATAGGGTTGTTGTCCAACACAAGAAATTGGCCATCACATGAGATCTACTAGTTTTTGTTATATTTTATCTTTTCATTAAAATTGGTCTGCAAGTGCTGTTTTGTGGCCCGCGTGTACAGGCCATTACTGCTAGTGTAAGATGGATTGAAGGGTTCGGTAAACATAGAGGATATAAAGAAACCTACATGTATATATGAGGCTTTATTCGAGGTTATTATCGAGAGATCAATCTGCTGCTGTATGTTTTATATATTGTCATGAAATTTGATAGGAAAATAACAGAAATTATTAAGATGAATGACCCTTCTGAGAAGAGTACAAACTAATTTTTTGTAAAGATGCTCAATAGGGTCTCATAGTTATCAAAATTGTGTACCAAGATCGAATTTTCTCCTTTTTAGTCCACCAATGAATTACAGTGCAACATAAAATGTTCTTAGTTAAACTGCCAATTTTAAGTTTTGGGTATTTTCTTCCTTCTTTGTTGACTTGCTATGCACAACTCGTGTTCTTTTTCTTGGTTGTTCTACTGCTGGCAAAGTGATGTTCTTATTGTTGTAATTTTAAGGAATTTTTCACGTGTGCTAAGAGGAACATTTTGTGTTATTAGAAAAATCATCTGTCTGGGTTACAGAAGACATACTTGAAAGTATCATTTGATACTGTTCAGCAACTAATGCATGTGAGAAGTGACCTTTTACGTGTTGTTGAGAGAAACCAAACAAAGACCGATGCAGCTGGAGCATACGAGTCAATTCTATCGGGAAAGATGTAAGTCTCCATTTGTTCACATTATCTTGTATGTTATCACCAATGTTTAGCCTCACAATAAAATGTTCAAAAGATGACACCTCTTAATTTCGACATCATTTGCAGCCAACAGAGAACCCAAGATTTTATAGAGTGTATAACTGATCTCCGTGAGTATGATGTTCCTTACCACGTTCGATTTGCCATTGATAAAGGTCATCTCTTGTTTCCAATCTCTTCATGGTTATCCTCTTCATTTTAGGATAGCTATGATTTTTCCAACATTCTAATATGGATAATAAATCTTATGACGTTATTTAATTGTGCGCAATGCAGATATAAGATCTGGTCAATGGTATGATGTCAGTGTATCTAGTAGTGGAGTCGAGCTTGAGATTAGGACAGATCTTCTACAGCGTGCTGAAGTTCATGTGTGTGCATTTGATATTGAGACCACAAAGCTTCCTTTGAAGTTCCCAGATGCTGAATATGATTCAATAATGATGATTTCTTACATGGTTGATGGGAAAGGATATCTAACAATAAACAGAGAGGTGATTTTACAATATTACTTCACATGGATTGCAAAATCATTATGGTGGCTCCTTATTAATTTATTTATTTTTTCCTTCTAAATTACGAATTTTGTATTTTCTGTTACGTTAACCATTCACACCGATTTTGAGCATGGCAGAAGATATTCCTATGCTTTTTTTTTATTCTTACGGTGTTTTTAAGGCCTATTTAGTTATCTATAGTTAGTTGCAATAATGTTTATAAAGCATCTGATGTTTGCATTCCTATTTGACCGCAAAGAGTCTTCTTTATTTTGAATGAGCCGAGTTGTGCTGTTTTGTAATTTTCAGTGTGTGGCTGAAGATATAGATGATCTAGAGTACACTCCAAAACCTGAATTTGAAGGGAATTTCAAAGTTACAAATGTTAAAAATGAGGTAATGTACTTCTACATCTCGGTGACTATAAACATGAACCAGTGATATATATATATATATATATATATATATATATATATATATATATATATATATATATATATATATATATATATATATATGTATATATTTAATGTGTTGACTTCTTTTTCTTGTTTAATTGTAGGAAGAACTTCTGCGACATTGGTTTAGCCATATGAGGGAGGTTAAGCCTGGTATATATGTCACCTACAATGGGGATTTTTTTGATTGGCCATTTTTGGAACGAAGAGCAGCACATCATGGGCTTAAAATGAGTGATGTATGCTTCTCGCA
Source organism: Fagopyrum esculentum (assembly GCA_033239045.1). Lineage (NCBI taxonomy): Eukaryota > Viridiplantae > Streptophyta > Magnoliopsida > Caryophyllales > Polygonaceae > Fagopyrum > Fagopyrum esculentum. The sequence goes on from BSUD01000006.1 coordinate 566,952, forward strand.
ATGCTTAATCATCTTGTTACCTACATCTGCATGGTTGGGCAAATCTGCTTGCAAACTGAGATAGCTGTGTTTTCATTCTTGATTGCTACCCCTCTGACTGTAAAAGCAGGCAGTAGGAACTAATGGGAAGTTGATTATGACTTATGAGCACATAGCAGTTCTACTTTGGAAAAATAATATCTCATTCTTCAAACAAAGTTTCAACTGGAACAACATTACCTAACCTGATCTGAACATCAAATTTATGGCAATACTAGATTTGTTGGAGACTCATAGTTAATGCAAAGCATAATGGCAAATGGTGAACTAGATTAATTGAACTAGATGTGATATATTCCTGTCATATCAATCGTGTTGTGCGTGATGTTTATCTATATCATCGTAGTTGTATTTACTTGATTCTGTTTGAACGCGCAGGAAGTTGGATTTCAATGTGACAATGTTCAGGGGGAGTGTCGTGCTAAATTTTCTTGCCATTTGGATTGCTTTGCTTGGGTGAAGCGTGATAGTTATCTACCTCAAGGGAGTCAAGGCCTAAAGGTTTGAACTCTCTAAATTATTTTCAAATTTTAGGTGAGGGTTTTTGAACTACTGCCAATACTAAAGCTATTATAATTTCTCAAAGGACCATTGCATATTCTTTCAGTTTTTATGCTCAATTTTTGCGTCTTAGTGGTTGTTAATTGTGAAATCTTTGCTGTTAATATTGACTTCATGTCACATTCATCTTTTCATTTTTGTCTTGAAGAGGCTTTATATACAGCAGTTTCAGTCTCATGTTGAAGAATGGAAATGCAGTTAACATATAATGTATGCATAAATAAGATCAATAATCTTTGTCAGGTTTAATGCATAATTCAACCATGGGTCCGTTCGTTGAAAACACAAGGGATGATAAACCCCACTCATTCCCATAATTCAACACTAGGCGATTAAAATTTTGGGCCAAATTTAATTTCCAATCATCCCCATAATCCCCTTCAACCTCATAATTCTCTTGCTCCCGAACGGACCCCGTGTTTTAATTTTCCACTAAAATTCGTACAAACATTACTTTATTCTAAGGGAAACAGTTGGTAATCGAAGTCATATGTATGATTTGAGTTACTTTTATTGTAGGCTACACTCTAAGGATGAGCAGTTTAGCACGAATCCTTGTATGCTTAAAAGTGACTTGTCGAGGATGAAGTAATTTGTATGATTTGAGTTACTTTTATTGTAGTCTAGACTCTAAATATGTAGTTTGTATGGATCTTTTATGCTAAAAAATGACATAGAGCATGAAGTTTTGCTTGATAATATGTAAGTCTGCACCCTTTGTTTGATTTCTTTGCAAATCTTGCCTACTCTTAGCTTACCCGGTGATGACTTATTGGATATAATGACCGTACATTTCAAGTTTGGGAGTCGGTTGAAATTTAACTCTGTACACTGAAAGAAGGAAAAACAGAAAACTTAGGAATAGCCTAAGCAATTATTCAGTCATGTATAAGAGGGGTTTACATCTGATGATTATTGCAAAATAAAACCACCATCTTAGCATATATGAAGTTTTATCTGGTGAAATCAACTTTGTCACTTAAGTTTTAATTCTTTTTATCATTCCTCATCTATCAATCATTATACTTTTTTTACCATTATGTTCATTGGAATTTGGTTAGCTTTATCCAAGTGTTTATGTGTAACAGCAATCTCTGACAGGAACATGATATTTTAAGGAGATATGTTCTTTTTATTATCCACTTTATGTTCAAACAGAAGTGTTGACTGCTGATTGTTTCTGTTCAGGCTGTTACAAAGGCTAAATTAGGCTATGATCCTCTTGAGGTGAACCCCGAGGATATGGTTCGGTTTGCAAAGGAGAAGCCCCAGGTATCTTTGCAGTTCTTAATTCAGTATGCATATGGTGAATGCTGGATAAACTAATAAAGCACCTTGCAATGTACTCAGTATAGGTTTTGATAATTATAATCCAATATTTATAGCAAATAAAAACTGTAACAATGGGTAATTATGATCATATATGATGTAAAAATGGGAAAACAATCAATATTATGGGAAATTATGTTTCCCTTCTCTTTCCTGAATATATAATGTGTTTTTGCTGATGCTAATGCCTAATTAAACAACAGTTGGTCAATGTGCTGATTTTAGGGGGTGTTTACGTCTGAAGTTCTTACTCCTTAAAAAGTGTGCTGCATCCTAAAATGTCCAATAATGCTGATTGGAGGGAACATTTTTTTATTGGATACACTCTTTCATGACAATTGAGTTAGGAATATTGTGCACATTGACTTCTAAAGACGTCCTTTTCTCTAAATTTTGACTTCTCATGACAATGAATTGTTCTGAGGGTGAGTTTTTCCTTTGACAATGTTACAGATGATGGCCTCTTACTCTGTATCAGATGCTGTTGCCACTTATTATCTTTATATGACATATGTTCATCCATTTATTTTCTCCCTTGCAACAATTATACCCATGCCTCCAGATGAGGTTCTCCGTAAAGGAAGTGGGACACTTTGTGAAATGCTTCTGATGGTTCAGGTTTGTGTTTTGAGAATTTTATTTGGTAATCATTTTGGTTATTTGGATAGGTCTTTTGTAAAGTGTATAATTTATCATGGGTTCTCTTCTATTATATACACAGGCGTTCAAGGCTAGTGTTATTTGTCCTAATAAGCACCAATCCGACTCAGAGAAGTTTTACAACAATCAACTTTTGGAGAGTGAGACCTATATTGGTGGTCATGTGGAATGCCTTGAAAGTGGTGTTTTCAGATCTGACATTCCGACTAGCTTTAAGCTAGATCCATCTGGTTATCAAGTAAGTTACATTAACGTCTTGCTTAATTTCTGATCTACATGTGTGCAATATATTTCTGAATGGGCACACGGTGTCACTGATGCCAAATCCTCCACATGGTGCAAGCACTTTGGATAGAATTTCATATTTGAAACTACATAAATTTAATTTCTGTAGGAAAAACTATGACATAATTTGTGCAGCTTTTGGACTCAGGAGACCATTTAAAGACAAAATTATCCAAAGTGGCTGTAGTTGTGTTTATCTAGCAGTTTCTGTCTGCACTTGGTTGCACAGTTTGTGTTCTAGTGCTATTAATGCACTATTTGCTTGTGAGGTTCTTATTTCTTAGATCTCTGCTGTCTATTCTCAGACATCTGGAGAAGATAGTTCCCGAACACACATGTTGGTTCTTGCTTTTTGAAGTAGCATTACAAGTCTGGTATGCATCATTTTGAAATGAAGCATTTAGTATTTTAAAGTCGCACGGAAATACAGTAAATGGAAGTTTTCTTGGTGAAATCTCTCGCAATAGCAAAAAGCCCTTGTACCTTTACACCTCCATGAACTATTTCTTTTTAAGCTAATGCATTTTTCTGATCCGAAGGCGTATATCTCCTTATATCTTCATTTTAACCTGCCAACAGGAAAGCTTTCATGTTCTGACCCCAGCCACCCACACATATTGGTATAGTAAATAGGGGAATGAACCTAAAGGTTGGGCTGGTTAATGGTCAATGTAGTTTCACTCTCTGTTTATACAGCTTCTTGAATGCCTTGGTGGTTCTGGAAGAATGCATTATAATGTAATAATGTTCGGTACCGGATTGATGTATGCTGGTGCTATACAAATAATAGAGTGTAACTCTTATATTTCTCAGTTTTGTCTCTTATGCTCAAACAAAACTTTATGCTTTCATTTCTGGTATCTTTGATAAGAATCTCTGTGAAGTAGCTTTTGAAGTTTTATCAATACATTTTTCTTTACTTCTGTTAGATGTAAAGTTTTGCTACTTCTCCATGGGATTTTTCAATTACTCAGTTTTGCCTCTTATATGTATAAGTTTCAGAATGCTAACTAAATCTATTGCATTATTGTTTAAATAGATTGTAACTCTTTATTATCTTGCTTATTAAATAAATGATTACTATGCATCTGTATTTTGTCTACTATGGGTATTTCGTTCAGTGAAGTATCAATGTGTTATTTTTCCGCCTAGCCTTTTGCCAGTCAGCTTCTCACCGACTTTATTAGAAGATGTAATTTATCTATTGAACTAATGCTGAAATGTCTTGAATTTCAGCAATTAATTGATAATCTTGATCGTGACCTGCAATATGCTGTAAGAGTAGAGGGTAAGATGGATTTGGAAACAATCAGCAATTATGATGAGGTGAAGGGTCTCATAATGGAAAAGGTACGGAGCTTTTAATTTGTTGAGTTCAGTGACGACTTCCTCAACTGAACTCATTAATCTCCTTCAACAGGAGTATGAAACATGGAAAGGTCCGGCTTTCGGGTTTGTAGTATCTTTGATGTATTCTATTTTTGATTTTCAGCTTGTGAGCTTACGAGATGAACCTGTTCGTGAAGAGTGTCCCCTCATTTATCATCTTGATGTTGCTGCTATGTATCCCAATATTATTCTGACCAACAGGCTGCAGGTTTGTTGTTTAGCTATTTGCACTTCCTTGATGGATGAAAAGATCCTAACAAGTCATCCCCCAATTATTCCATCCAAGCACACTTTATCAGGGCACAAAATGCAGATTTTATAGTGGTCACTGATCTAGAATCCTAGATCGACTTAGAAATTTTATTATGAGAAAGAAATGTACAAAGAGGAGGTGGATCAGAGAACAGTTATTACCAATAAATATAAACAATGTTCCGGGCAACATCTAGGTCTGCATCTTTCTTTCACCTAAAGCCTGGTCACAATGACACTTCTTATTTTAAGCCTCTGTATATTTGCTGATATGGTCATTTGTCAATTTTTTTTAGCTTATAGGTGTTATTCGTTCCCCTCTTTTTACTTTTGCCTTCCGACAAATAGCAGTACATTTCTAAAGCTACTTATGCCAATATTATCTTCTTGCTTTCTCATCAGGGTTCTGGTTCTTATGTACAAACTCATGAATCTTGCATACAAACTTTTGTATTTTATGCAAAATATGCTACTTTATAAGATACATGAGTTTGTGTATAATATACTCGAGTCTAGCAAATAATTAAAAATAAAACAGGGAAAACGCATCAAAATGTGTACAGCATACATAATTCTACATTTTTGTATAAAATACACATCTTTAATATTTTTTGAAATATGCTTTCAATTTCAGCCCTCGTCAATCGTAACAGATGAGGACTGTACTGCATGCGACTTTAATCGTCCTGGAAAGAATTGTCTTCGAAAACTTGAATGGGTGTGGCGTGGTGCAGCCTACATGGCAAAAAGAAGGTATACACTATACTATGTCTTGTGGAGAGCACCAGTTATTTCAGTCTCTCATCATAGTTACATTGGGAATGTTCAGTGATTTTAATCATATAAGGAGACAAATTGAGTCTGAGCATGTGGTCAATGTTGATGGCCAACAAGGAAAATCTTTTCTTGACCTTTCAAAGGTAGATCAACAAGCAAAATTAAAGGACCGCCTTCGAAAATACTGCCAAAAGGTAATTTTCGGTGTGAACCTGTGATGTTTCTTAGAGGGGCATATGGATGGCCATTGACTGATGGTTGTGTATTTGCTGTGTTCATTAGGCATATAAAAGAGTTCTCGATAAGCCTGTTACAGAGCTTCGGGAAGCAGGTGTCTGTATGAGAGAAAACTCATTTTATATTGATACTGTTCGAAGGTAGGCAGTTAAAAACAGTTTTCGACATGCATTATCTTTTTTGCAGTGTAAATTTCAGAAAATTTGTCATGAAGCTTTGGCTTTTGCAAATGTGAATTTTACTCTTATGAAAAAAATGCAATTTTGCTGGCCTCTTAAGCTTTCGCGACAGAAGATATGAGTACAAAGGTCTTAACAAAGTCTGGAAAGGAAAGTTATCTGATGCAAAAGGAAGCAAAAATTCTATCAGAATTCAGGAGGCTCAGGTGTTAAGCTACCCTATGTTCTCATATTACCCACCAACTTGCAACTCTAGAAGAAACCATGACCTGATATTTTGATCATCAATAATTGCAGGATATGGTCGTTCTTTATGATTCATTGCAACTTGCCCACAAGTGCATTCTTAATTCCTTCTATGGATATGTTATGCGCAAGTAAGTATAGTTCCTTGCTTATCCTCTAGTATATACTTTTTTTTTTTTTTTGCATGCTCGTGCTGAAAATGGTGGTCATCGTTCTTACATTACACATCATCAATTTCTACTCTGATATTTTATTCCAGGGGTGCAAGATGGTACTCTATGGAAATGGCTGGTGTAGTTACCTACACTGGTGCCAAAATCATCCAGAACGCACGCATATTAATCGAAAAAATTGGAAGGCCACTTGAGTTAGATACCGATGGAATCTGGTGTTGCTTACCTGAATCATTTCCTGAGAACTTTACTTTCAGAACCAAGTATGATACAGTTTTGGACTCATTTTGCATCTTCAGATTTTCACCATGATATATCTGCATATTTTACCTTCAACTTTTGATATATATATATATATACATATACATACGTGTGTGTGTGTGCATGTGTGTCTTCTATACACAATGATATATCATAATTGCTTTTCAGAGAGGGAAAGAAGAAGCTGAGCATCTCGTATCCTTGTGTTATGCTTAATGTTGATGTCGCTAGAAACAATACAAATGATCAATACCAGGTTAGCTTGAAGTGTAACTTTCCAAACATGTCATTCCAACTAAGTTCTGTTTTTCATTTTCTATTCAATCTGCTGCATTTGATAAAATTCTCACCTTTATCTTCATACTAATGCCTGTACCTTGATATCTTTCTATACTGACAAAGGCTCTCATTTTGGTAACTGTTTCCAACAGACACTCAATGATCCCATCAATAAGACATACACTACACATAGTGAATGCTCAATTGAATTTGAAGTCGATGGACCTTATAAGGTGATTCCATCTACAACTTGTGAGGTTGTGTTTGTGATGTTTGTCTTCCTAATGTATAACATTCCCTATTTAATTGTCACTTTTGTACATAGGCGATGATTATTCCTGCATCTAAAGAAGAAGGCATATTAATTAAAAAGCGTTATGCAGTCTTCAATGATGACGGAACCCTTGCTGAGCTCAAAGGATTTGAAATCAAACGCAGAGGTGAGCTTAAGCTCATCAAGGTTTTTCAGGTATCTATTTCTGCTTTGACTATTATACAACACATGAACTACTTCATTAGGATTAACGGTGTGTATGTGTAAATTAGATCTGCCCGTTTAGTAAATGGATGTTTATCATGTATTTGACGGTATTGTGAGTGTTTGAAGGAAGCAATGTCTTTTAAGTAAGATTGTGCAATCCAAGGATGAGCATGTTTATCAGCTGAAATGAAATGTTGTTTTACTTTTTTTTTGTTTGTTTTATGTTCATTATTGCATTATTGAGAAAGATAGTAGAGATGATTGATGTGTCACATTCTTCGTCAAAACTACCAAAATAAGATGATACACGCAATATATGTTATCAAGATTTCCTTCTCAACTAGTGTTCAATTATTCTTCTGCAGGCAGAGCTGTTTGATAAATTTTTACATGGTTCTACAATTGATGAATGCTACGCATCTGTTGCTGCAGTTGCCAACCGTTGGCTTGATCTTCTCGATGTATGTATGAATGGAAGAGGTTTAACATATTGTTTTGAAAACTTTATTACTTTTCCCATGGCTTAAAGGGCTATCACTCATTATAACTTACCAACTTGTTTCACAGAATCATGGAAAAGATATAGTAGACAGCGAACTACTTGATTATATCTCAGAATCAAGCACAATGAGCAAGTCCTTGGCAGACTATGGTGAGCAGAAGTCATGTGCTGTGACTACTGCCAAACGTCTTGCTGATTTTCTTGGAGATACTATGGTCAAAGATAAAGGACTCCTTTGTCAGTATATTGTTGCCTGTGAGCCGAAGGTATACTTTGAGCTTCGTCAACCAATATATGACTCGTGCTTCCTGACGTTATTGTGTTTTTTGCTTTTGATATTTGGATAGTAAACTAGGAAGTGTAGATCACATATTGTTCAGGTATTACAAGTTGCTACCGGGTTTCTCTTTCCTGTTATTGCCATGTACATGACGTTGTAATCCATATGTTAATCGACTGGGATTAGTTACATAGTTGCACCTTTATCTCCCTTCATGATATTATTAAATTTAGTTAGTGTGACGGTGTTATTTTTCCTAGCACTTATCATCAACTTAGGTGATTAATAAATGTTACTTGAATTCTCACGTACTTACTTATTACACTAATGTTGAGTATTCTTTCCATCTATTAGACGTGTAATAATTGTCCCCCCA
>BSUD01000006.1:575536-614184 GCA_033239045.1 Fagopyrum esculentum
TTTCCCCCCCCCCCCCCCCCCCCCCTATATTTAAACTGTTTATTCAACATTCACAGGGAACACCTGTGAGTGAAAGAGCAATTCCGGTGCCAATATTTGAAACTGATCCTGGTAATAATATTATTCGACAAGTGATCCTAGTATATATTGAATGAAAATGAAGTACACCTCTACTCTATCATTCATTATTAAAAGAGTATCCCTCTCTTTTGCAGAAATTATGAAGTTCTATGTGCGCAAATGGTGTAAAATATCTTCAGATGTTGGCATACGTTCCATAGTGGACTGGTCCTACTACAAGCAACGCCTAAGTTCTGCCATTCAGAAAATTATTACTATTCCAGCTGCAATGCAGAAGGTTCTAATTGATACAAAGCAATAACTGTATCGTTCTCATCTACTGAAACATGAATTTATAATATTTTGGATTTGGTGAATTTCAGGTTGCAAATCCTGTGCCTAGGGTAGCTCATCCTGACTGGCTGCATAAGAAGGTACGGGAAAAGGAGGACAAGTTTCGCCAGCGGAAGTTAGTTGATATGTTTGGATCTGCAAGAAAGCATAATGATTCCGGGATGAATTCCAATGTAAATGAAGTAGAAAAGGATGTAGATCTTGAGGACATTGGAAACAAAGGTAGAAATGGAGTTCCAATCAGACCTCTTGTTCGCACTTATGAAGTTGATAAAGGACAAGAGCTGGCGGGAGAAGTTCTTTCACCTGGCCATACATATCAGGATCAAAATGTAGATACTCAGAAGGATCCTCATTCTGACATAGATAGAAATGTAGATTATCATGGATGGCTACAGCAGAAGAAGAGAAAATGGAAACAGGTCCGAGAGGAAAGGAAGAAGCAAAGGTAAAATAATAAGTTCAAAAACTCTCCTTACATCAGAAAGCTCACCTCTTGAATTATGCAGTATTGCTGTTCATGTATTATGCTGATACATTATCATTTCATGATAGAATCGGAAGAGTCTTACTAGTGAGCTTTTGTAAAATTAGACATAATCCGATCCCTATTTCACAGATTCAGGATAATTTCACAAGTTCACAAATATGAATGGCTTTAAAAGTAGTATCGTAATAGTTCTATGAACTTGAATCTGATGAACACAGTCTGCAGGCTTAGCTTCTAAAGTGCGTGTTCATATTGTCTAAATTTGTTACACCATTATAACATGCAGTGCTGGGAAATGGAGGTGCTAATTTGATACGTCTTTTTAAGTCAAACCTCTTTTTTCGTTCTTTCTTTTCCATCTAGACTTTCTCCTGGTAGTCTGGTATATGCTTTCTTTAGCTTTCACCTATATTTTGCATGAACCAAGGTGGGAGAGGGGGTTGGGACTTTATAGTGTCGTAAGGCCATCTTTTTCAAATTATAATAATTTCTGAGCTAATGTATCGGCTTCATTAGTGCATATATTTGTACCTCCTTGATTTCTGTGTCTTTTTAGATTCAACTGTATAAAAATCTCACAATTGACGAGTATTTCTTCTATTTACCATTCCTGTTTGGATGGCTTGTTTAACTATCGCGCTCTTCTATAATTTATCGTCAGGAATTGCTTTTGTTTTGACAGAATGGGCAATATGATGTCTTCAAAGCAAGCCAATGGTACGTTTGGTTCCAATACCATAGAACCGCGAAAGCAACCTCTGGGAAGAACTGCAGTTAGTTCATTTTTTGAGAGGCAAGAAATGGTCCTGACACGACACCACTGGCAGGTGGATTTTCTTTCATTGTGCTGAGTCTGTTGTTTAGATTTGATTTTACAAGTTTCAGTATCTATATATGTATTTATATTCCCTCTTACAGATAATACAGCTGGTATCGAGTTCTCAACCAGGCAACTTTTATGCTTGGGTTGTAGTTGGAGGAGTTATGCTTAAGGTTCCTATTACTGTTCCTAGGGTGTTCTACCTCAACTCTAAAGCGCCGATAACGGAAGGATTTCCTGGTAGACGTGTAAACAAAATTCTTCCCCATGGTCGTCGCTGCCATAACTTATTTGAGGTATATACTGATGCTATTTTGCATTGAGCTCTGCCCTTATTATCAAAGCTTATTAATTTCATAAGAACTTTTGTTACAATAATCTGACACTTGCAGTATAATTTATAGATCACGATCGACGAGGAACAATTTATGGTGGAAAGCAGAAAACTTGCTGCTCATCTTGCTGATCCAGAAGTTGAGGTGTGAATATTAGTGCTTTAATTGTCAAGGCATAATTTATTTAATGTTCCTTATTTCACTATTTTTGCAAATGGAAATTCTTTGAACAGGGAGTATATGAAACCAAGGTATCCCCAGAGTTCCGCGCTCTTCTCCAAATCGGCTGTGTTTGCAAAGTTGACAAAACTGCGAAGAAGCGAAATGCCCAAGAAGGATGGAGTATAAATGAATTGCAAATGAAGACAACAACTGAGTGCTCTTACCTAGAGCAGTCTATCCCATTTTTTTACTTGTACAACAGGTAATGTACCTCTTAACTTTTTAACTACAAAGATGGCTCGTTGGAGGTTTGAATTTATAGGACGTCTGATGTTATAAGAGGTGTCTGTTAGTTACACATCTAGCTGATTAGGAGCCCTATTATATTTTCAAATGAATTACCATTCCATTTTGAGAATAAGAATGTAATAATTAAACAAACTTTAAATTATGTTAGGGGTGGATAACATGGTCTCTTAAAGGTAATTGCTCGACCAATAAGGATTCCATGTTTTTAATTTGCTATCGGATGTAACGGAAAATACTGATGATTTGCTGTGGTCCGATTAAGATTTTAATCCAGTATATATTGAGAAGTACGAAAACATTCTAAAAGAACCTGTCCTAAGGAACCAAAATATCCATATATAGTTGCATTTGTTAAATTTAAGATGGCCGCTTTGAATGCCATGTAATTGTCAATCCATTAGTGTCTGTATCATGTGTCTCTTCCACTCGATACTCCCACATTGAGTTTGTTGCTGAGGCCCAGGCACTGAAAAATGTCATTACTTTTTCTTATCCATGCATCTTAGTTGCCCCTTTTGCTAGAAGGTAGAAAAGAATTGAGAAGGAGCAATATCATTGTAACAATGTTATATTTTCCAGTAATGTTGAACTGGTTTAACCTTAACCTATGATCCTCACCACCACCCAAAGTGAAAAGGAGAATGTAATATCATACCACAAGTAAGAATCAATTGTTGAATACAATGTAAATTAATGCTTGGGATTCATACCACAGGTAAGAATCAATTGGTATTCAAACAGCTTATGATCATTTGAGACAAATCACTCGCTGTTGACTTTCTTCTATATGCTAATATTAGGATAGCAAGTTTGTTTTTGTTTTTTAGGTAATGATTCTGCTTATCTTGTTTCCTACTTGGTGTTTTGCATTACATTAAATTTCACTATATAATCATACAGCAAAAACAAGTAAAATGGTGCAGAAGTCCAACTGTACCTTCCAGCTGTCCATTTGGCCTTCACACCAAACTCTTACTCTTTTGATGGTTTTTAGTTTTCTAAATAACTGAAAAAACTTGTGTTATCTACTTAAATTTGTAGTTAACTTTCAATGATTTCCACCTATGCAGTATCTCTGATGGGCGAGCCATATATGTTGGATATTTTCCTGCGTCAAAGATAATACAAGTTGTTGTGGTTAATCCTTACCAGAATAGGGAGCTGTCCCCTTTTGTTGTTGAGAAACAATACTACGAAGCTTGCGAAGCATTGTCCAAAGAACCTGCCATCTCTAGGTCTTCTATTAATTGCAAGGTAGAATTTACAAAATAAGTTATTCTTTAATATTTTTACGTGTTTTAGCACTGATCACTTCACTGGTCGCTGTGCAGGTGGATTACGTGCGCCAAGTTACTGAAGCAAGCAAGATTGTGCAAAGGTCGATTAATGAGCATAGGTAAGCTTCAGAGTTTTCTTAGGACACTCAAATTTTCATTTTAAAGCTAATAATGATACGTTTCTCCATGTCAGAGACGGTCTTTCCTTATGACACGTGATCAGAAGAATTTAGCTGTTCGTGTAATGTTATATCCTTTGCATTCTAAGATTGTTGAACAATTTGGGTGCTATTGATGGTGGAAATCCACATTGAGTATTCATTGTTGAACAATTTGGGTGCTGGAGCTTCTTGTAAACGGCTACTTTGATTATAAGATTTTCTTTACCTGGGAAAAGTTATGCTTGTTGAGAACTTAGCAATTTCATTTTTTCTTCTAGTTTGTGAGTTGTCACTTTCAAAATCTGGAATTGAAGCATTGTTTATTCTGTTGGATCTGCAGAAATCAGAGCAATGGAGCTATTGTTGCTGTTATCGAATGCCCCAATGCTAATAATCTTAAATCATGTGTTCAAGCATTAGCTGATTTCCCTTGTGTGGAAATCCCGGCTAATGCTCGTGATAGCCAATATCAGGTACATGCTTCTTTGTACGTTACTCCGTTTGATTCAATTCATGAGTATATGACCCTCACTGGTATTATGTAAATTCCGTTTAACACATCTTAATGTTTTCAGGCTCTTGGCTGGCAAATTGTGGCTGCTAAAATTGCAATGCAAAGATGTGCATCATCTTCTCAGTGGCTGCATGAGAGAATCGCTTTGTCTACATATGCTCATGTAATGAACTTATCAGTGTAACAATTTGAAATGCTCGTATCTTGGATTGTTGAATGCTTATTTTTTCTTTTCTGTAACAGGTACCATTGGGTAACTTTGGTCTCGATTGGTTAATATACGCTATGGATATTTTCTTTTCAAGAGCATTACATGATCAACAACAGGTCTACTGTTACTTTCATTCTTATCATACTCCTTTACTCCAGAACTTCGTAGATGATAAGAGATACCAAACTGTTCACGTTACATGTTTCTTTTTAAGTCCACACATTTAGGCATAAGCCCCATGTTGAAATACATCAGCATTCTAAAGGATAAATAAATCAATAAAACATACATTACTCTGTTTCATAGTTGCTCTTTTTTGTTTGCTGAAAATTATTTTTCTGTAACACTGCTTGCATTTACAAGCTCTCAAAAGTTAATCATGCTCACAATGCAGATATTATGGATATCTGATGATGGTATTCCTGATCTGGGAGGGCTCACTGAAGAAGATACATGCTTTGTTGATGAGGTTAGTATTGAGTTGACTATTGTTTGGAGATGCATATTTGTGAAAAATTGTGCAAACCTCTTAATACTATTCAAGGCTTAATCAAGTAGCATACTGTCAACTGATGTCAAATCTGAAGTTTAATATGGTTAAAATAATACTTTCTCCTGTGAAATATCAACATAAGGATCATTAATATTATAATAACCCCTAGTGCTTACAAAGAAAAAAAATGAGTTAAGGTGGTCTCCTCTCAGCACTACATTAAGATCTTGTTACTGTTTGAACTCCCTTTCACAACTTTCTGATGTTTGTTTATGAGTAGGTCCATCAACCTGTTCTTGTTTACCCCGGTGCATACAGAAGAGTCTCTGTGGAGGTGAAGGTGTGAAAGATTTCCCTTCATCATTGTTTTAGTTCCATTTTGAGTTTTTTTTAAATCTAGTATAGCTCATTTTGAATGGCTCTTGTGGTGGTAGATTCATAATCTTTCAGTTAATGCTCTGCTAAAAAGCAGTAAAGTCAATGAAATTGAGGGCAACATCTTCTTTGTACATGATCAAGAGACAAGTTCCGAGGCATGCGGTGAACAGTATGGATTTGACGAGGAAACCTCGTGCGCACCTGCTTTCCTTGTCTTGAAACAACTAGTTAAGAGGTGCCTTGAGGACGCAATCAATCATAGAAATGTATTTGCAGATGCAATATTGCAACATTTGTATCGTTGGCTTTGCAGGTTGGCTGGTGATATACATTGCAGAGTTTATGCCTCTCTTTTGTGCAGTTGGTAACCTTTTTTTCTGATCTGTTTTCAGCCCTCAATCGAAACTGCATGACCCAGCTCTTCATAGAATACTTCACAAGGTAATGCCTAAGTTCAAATACGTAACTCCTACTGTTTTGGCATGTAAAGATAGTTGCACGTTAATAACTGCATCTTATGAAATGTCATCCATTTGCTTTATGTTCCCCCAAACTGGCTGGACCATGGGATTAAAAAGCTATCATGATATATTAATTCTCTTTGCATTGCAGGTTATGCAAAAGGTTTTTGCATTGTTAGTTGCCGAGTTCCGCAAATTGGGATCTACTATTATTTTCGCAAACTTTTCAAAGATTATTATAGATACAGGAAAGTCGGACCTATCTGCAGCTGTGGCTTACTGTGACAGTTTACTTAAAGCAATTCAGACAAGGTAGGATGGATAAGAATCGTAAAAGAGCACACTGCCAGCTTTCCGCTTATTCTATTGTGTTTTTTGTTTTTCTTTTTCCTAAATTTTCGTTTCAATAATTGAGAAATTTATATTTTACATTTCTGAACAGGGACTTGTTTGAGTGGATTGAGATTGAACCACTTCATTTTCGGCATGCGCTGCTTTTCATGGATGAGGTTAGTTGCTCACTGCAGTATATTTGTTATACTCATATGTGGGTTTTTGAATGACTATGGATGGGCTGACTCTAGGCATGGGATACGAATAGGTATTTTTCATGTTTCTGCTAGTATCATATATTTGAAACAAATTATTTTATTTTAAGCAATTTAATTTTGTTTCTATAGAACCGAAAAAATGGGAAATATTGTAAGTTTTCAATTATCCCCTAGAGAATTAATGGATATTGATGTGTGCCAACACAGTTGTTTAAGCTTCCCAAGGAGTACGATTTGGCCTCAACTGAAATTACTGGAATTTAAACTCACTGTGAATCTCTAGTATGCATATTAATGTTTGCATGGCAACAAATGGTGGAGTTTTTTTACTAGACTTTCCGATGACTATAAAGTGCATAAATAGTAGTAACCAAGTTGGGATTTTGGTAAAGTGAGGAATGTAAATGAAAGGGCTCACAATTATCGCAGACAAGATTCAATCTAGAGTAGAGCAAAGGCCATTGACTGAACATCTAAGCCCTCATTGCAGCACCACAATTATGAAAGTTGAGAATAACTGACATTTCATCCAGTAGTGTCAATATAATGACAAGTTTGTAAATATTTGTTATTCATTGGGTAGCAATGTCCTCATGATTGTTGGTTTGTGGAGAACTCTGACGATATGAAGTCTTTAGTGTTGTTCCTCACTGGGCATTAGAATAATGGATAATGTCTGAGGAGTGGAACCTGATTAATCGCATGTTTACTTCTGTGTTTTCAACAAAATACAGAAAGTCTTAGTAAATTCACATTCTCACATTGATTCAACTTCTGTCATATTAGTACAACTATGGAGGAATCCAGGCGAAAAACCATGATGAGATGTCAGCAAGGAATGTCGAAGCAACAATCAGTGATCTACAAGATGAACCTGAAGTGGATATTGTTTCAAGTTGGAACATTGCCAACCATTTGCCAAAGGCAACACAGGTAAGTTATTCATTCGAGATTTTACAGGGGAAGATCTATGCTATTACCATGCTGTTTTCTTCTGTGGGGGACCGTGATATGTATAATCCCTGAACATGATAACTTACATAGGAGATAAGATCATTCTGTCATTTTGTTTGAAATGTCTGTGTTGCTTTCACACATACTAAAGTAATGCATTATAGAAAAGTAGCAGTATGATTAGAGCAGACACATATAGTAGTAGAGGGGGTTATACTTACAGAGGTCAAGGAGTGGGGTCATTAGCAAACATATGCTAAAGTAATGCATTATAGAAAGATATGCGTTTGGCTTTTCTTTTTCCACTCTTGTATTTCTTAATCAGTACTCTGATCAGGGATTGTCTAATGGAAGCTCCAGCTTAACTATGAGAGTCTTCTAATGTTAACTGCTTGATATTTGCCTCTGCATGTCTTGATAGATACAACGTAAATCTGAACTCCAAGGACGTGAACACTTTGTCAACCATTTTGCAGGATCACTTTATTTTGGTTGCCTCTGAATTTGTGTATATTCCATGGAAATATACCAAAGAGCAAGTGGCAAATCAAGCAGCTATGGTAGATGGTGACTTGTGCACCCCATCAATCACTGCTGCTACAGCGGAGAAGTTTGAATTACTTTTGACGGACTATCTAAAGGATCAGGTTTGTGTGATTGAAAAATAAGATGAAAATTTATTCTGTGGATCATCTGTACTTGTATATTAATTTTTCTCCATTTCTTCTGCAGATCAGCTCATATTTCACAGACAAGCTTTTTAGACTTGTTCGAGATATTGTTAACTTGAAAGGTATAAAGAAGTCAGAAAGCGATAAACGGTCATTGCACGTGAATCCTCAACTGGATGGAAATGCCCACACGGGAGATGCTGCTTTGGAGTTTATTAAGCACATTTGTGCAGTTTTGGCATTGGACCAAAAAGTTCAGCATGACGTTCTGGTATACCTCACTTTTTTCTTTAAAGTCTGAATTTGTGAATAGCAAAACTGAACTCTGATCACTTTGATGCATTTGTGAAAATATTCAATATGTAGAAGTAAAACCCATGGGCTTTGATAGGTAATTGTTTCCCTTATTGGAAAATTTAGTCATGATAAACCGGTTGCTAATCACTTTGATGCATTTGTAAAATGGAAGGAAAATTAGCCTAACCCCTGCAGGACTGCTGATGTGTCGTGTCAAAGAGAGATGTGATTGTATCATAAAATTTTAATGTTATTTCCTTGGTGGACACTATAGATTTTAACAAAAGATGCGTCTAGATTTGACACTCTTAAAAATTGCCTGTTCATGATATTCTCGTCTATTGGTGATGCAAGGCCTTGCCATCTTACAAAAATCACTTTCACTCACATTCTTTATATAAATTAGTGTTATATGCACATATCTTCAGGTCAGCTGAAAATTTCTGTTGATGAAGAGTTCTCCAATTTTTTTCAGGTCATGAGAAAGAACTTGTTAAGGTATATACATGTAAGAGAGTTTGCTCCAGAAGCTGAGTTTTCTTGTCCTCCTCCATCCTTCACATTACCAAATATCATTTGCAGGTAAATTTTCAGTAGTCCTTTATAATACAATTATCTATATCTATAGTTTGCTTTGAGCAGTCGCTTCCTTCAGCATTTGTAGATAGATTTATGGGCCCACTAAAACAAGCTTATTCTACAGTACTTGTGCATGTTTATAAACACGCTGAAACCGTGTTTATAAACATGCACAAGTGTGCATGTTTATATATTGAACTAATCAGTTAAAAAAAGCTCTATAATTATCTAATTTCTCATTATTGTGGTAACCTTCTATCACTAGTAGCCAAGTATCGACTACACAAGTCCGTGTTACATGTGATTCTTGACCATTGGTTCTTTTATTATCGTGACAGTTATTGCAACGATTGTCGAGACTTAGACTTGGGTCGGGACCCAACACTTTTGACAGAGGAGTGGCGCTGTGCAGTTCCACAATGTGGGCAGCCATATGATCGAGACACAATGGAGAACACTATCCTTCAAATCGTAAGGCAAAGAGAGCGGCTTTACCAGCTACAGGACCTGGTGTGTGTAAAATGCAACATGGTAAAGGTTTCACACTTGCTGGAGCAGTGCTCCTGTGCTGGTTCGTTCAAGTGCAAAGAAGAAGCCTCTGAGTTCCACAGAAAAATGAAAGTCATCTATAATATAGCGGTGCAACAAAACTTTGAGCTTCTGAAAGAATGCGTCTCTTGGATCTTAGAGATAAGGTGACGATCTAATTTTTTTAGTGTTTACTAAGTTAGCTTACGTTTTGCATCTTGTGTCTTGTATATAGCAGAGTAGTACATATGTAACTATTTCGGAAAATAGGAGTACTCTGTTATAGCGTCATGGGTTAAGAATTAGCACTAGTGTATTATCTTAGAGCTTGGAGTATACTTTACCACATTCATCCCTGACAAGTCACAATAGGGTAGTCTTATTCGGATATCTGATCCGAACATGCCCAGATATCCAACAGTCGGGTATCCGACTGATGCGACAATCATTTTACCTTTTCTTTTTTTTGCACTTCAATATTTTCAAGTCTTCTGTCTTACACTTCTTTATACCAGCAACAACTTGAACATCCCAATCCACCAATCAAGGAGGCCAAGAAAACTTCATTTTTTTACCTTTTCAGTTCTATGGCAGAAAACTCCCACCATAATCAGATTCACCCATCAAATTTGTTGCACTTTCTGATTTGTATTCTTGTAAAATGTTTGGATGGAAGAATAGAGGTGTTACAACTCACTTAACATGGGAAGGATGTACTGTAACGGTGTAACTAGCTTTTTAAATTATAGGATTTTTTTTAAATAATAAGAAGAATTGAAATAATTCTGAAATTAGTAACAAAACTAAACTATTTACGAGAATTACGAGTCATTTAGGTTCACTACAAACCGTAGTTTTAAACTACGAGTTATATGAAGAAGCCATAGTTTTATAATACGGATTTGTCTTATTTATTTAAAAAATATTAAGTAGGCAAGGAAATAATTAAATGCTCAAAAACACACTTGTGAGCTTCAACTCAAGACATAATTTATAAAATAACGGTGTTTTTTTTCCTATAATTAACCAAACGAATTTACCCTTTTAATTGATAAACTATGGTCTATAGTTCAAAATTTTAAATAAACTTTCAAAATTTACCTGGACGAGCCGAGTAACTCAGCTGAAATAATGCTCCTATGGTGTTATTTTAGTCGAACGAGCCGTGTATTTACATGCTCAAGCTCGACTCATTAATAAACCAATCGAGACTAAATTTTATACGAGCTTTAAAATGTGTTTATATTCGGCTTATTTAGAAAATGAACGAGCTCGGGTCAAATTTTTGACGAGCCGATTCTCTCATATCACACCCTTATCAATCTTACTAAAAGTAGTAAGCATTAAAGTTTCAATTTACAACTTTTACCCTACCAACTTTTTCCAACCAATTTTTTTCAATTCCCCACTGCCTTCCATTATGGACCGGCCCAATGAGACACTCCACAACTCTCTCCTGCTGCCTTCAATTATATCAACCATTCAAATATCCAAGTGACTACATACTTAATATTATCGAGTAGATATTATTATATCAACCACTCAAAAATCCAAACCAAAAAATATAAAAATCCAAGTTATCCAAAAATATTAAATCAAAAATTCATTATATGGAAAATAAAAAAATATTTATTTAAAAAGTTATTTATCTTGTAACTTGCGTTTCCTACACGTGTCATGTAACTTGGGCTCAAGTAAACTCAGGCTAACCAAAACTCTACGTTTTACTCATCTCTTGGACCTCTTGGTTCACGGCAACCCCTTTTGTCCTTCTATAAATCTTATTCTAACAAAACCCACCTGCGGCTTATTTGGTCGTTCATAATTTTAGCATCCTTTTGATTTTGTCTTCCTTTGAAACGATCATTGGCATATTTCACAAGTTTTCGCTTCTACGAGTCCTCTATTCATCACTAGTAAGTTATCCTTTGAACTTCCTCTTTTCAGGTTCATCATCTGATTCCTAAATCTTTGTGGTTTGATGGTCGGGGTTTAGCATCATCATCATCAAGGGTTTTTCTTCTTTTTTTATGGGTGTTTGATGATCATACTGGAATTTCGTGCTTCTAAAGTAGGCGCGACTTCAATTTTTTGTTGTATTTTGGTTTCATCTTTGGATTCATGATTTTCCGGATGTGAAACCCTATTTCCTATGCTAGCTTTCTGTAAAGCGTACTTCAATATTCTTTCAAAAAGACATACTTCAGTAATTATATAATTGTTTACCGAAAGGGTAGCAGTAATTATGTAATTTGAAGCTGAAAATTCTAGGTATCAGCAATTGATGTCCTTGTCAAAGTTGGAAGTTCTAGGTATCAGCAATTCACTTAGAAAAAATGCGTACAATTAATTTTTGGGGAAGGAAGAAACATGGTGCCTCCTTATTCTATTTTGGGATGAATTGATTGCTTGGCATCCATATTCTTTGGCATGTTTGTATAAATTTGTGATTTTCACTATAATTGATCCGGAATTCTGTATCTGCGGGGTCTGTGCGTATTATGATTATCCTATTTTGATAATTGATCTTCATTCAATTAGCACAAGCCATTTAAGGTATCAGAGTGCCCATTTAAATTCATACTGTTTGATAATTGCAGAAGAAGTTATTTAAGAGTACTTGTGTGCATTCATCGTTGTATCTTGTACTGCTAAAATAAGCTGTCTAAAACTTTGGTCTATGCAGATGCAAATTCTTGTCTAATTGATCTGAGACGACATTATTCAGTGGAATATACAAATGACTACTATGGACGTCAAAGCAATTTCATGGGTTGGTGATATATACCAGAAATTTGAGGCCATGTGTGTAGAGGTAGAAGAGACTATGTATCAGGTACACCATTTGTTTGTTTGGTTAGCTATAAACTGTATGAAATTTTCACGCCGACTGTTTATACTTGGGTTGGGAAAAACCGTTTATCCCAACCCAAGCACATTTAATTGTTCACTTAAAAGATACGATATGTTTTGATTCTTCTGAATCCGATGTTAGTAACATCATTGACATGATTTTGGGAGGAAAGTTGAACTCGATCCTCCAAAAGTGAGTTTTGATTGCAGTATTTCCTCATCCTTTTTTATTCGTTGGCTGAAATGTTCTTTTGATTTCAGGACTCAGTGGATTATGTTGAAAATCAGGTGAAAACTGTAGGTGCTTGTGTTAAAAGATTCTACTCAGATGTCATGCAGGATTTGCTACCTCTATCTCCAGATGATTCGGTGAAGCTGGAAAATACTGGTCTTAATTTGGTACATTATGCCGATGATGGTGTTTACAAAAAGTCTAATTTAGTTGTCAAAAGAGAACAAGTAAAATCTGAAAGTGAATATTTGTGTGGAGATTCTTATCTTGCTTGTCAACTGGATCAAATAGGCGACAATAGACTGTCTTCTGGATCTTACCAATCAAGTGGTCTGTATGAACTCCCATCTGAAGAGTCTAGTGCAGTCCCAGACTTGCATTTGAATCAGAGGGGTACCGAGGACGTCTGTTCATGTAATATAGATAAATCTGAAAACGTAGACTCACAATTGGCTTTGTTGTCTAAAGATGGCAAATCTACGTCTGTACAAGGCAAAATGTTTAATGAGACTGATGAATGTGTTGCAAGTACCTCCATCACTTCACGTCCGTCTAATCCAGATGTTTGTGATGAATATGTGAATGATGAAGCTGTGTCAAAAATGTCAGACGGTAACTACTTCTCTTATCTTTTACTAAATTATCTTCTATATTCTCTCATATTCTTAAAGTAGTGAATGATGAAGCTGTGTCAAAAATGTCAGATGGTAACTGCATTTTCGAGATTATGCAGACAAAATAATCATATGGATTTAGTTCCTCCCAATTCCACATTAGTTTGGCTGTCATTGAACGGTTCCTATAGAAATCTTCATTGCTGCATTGTAATTTTGCAAAATGGTTACTTGTCACTGATCGAATTTTCTCCCCAGCAGGATCCGATGGACCAGTCAGGGATGAATTTGAGAGTGATGATATTGACAAGGAAGCATTTCAAGTTTCTGAACAACTCGGTAAGCTGAAGCTAGATGAATCCTGTGTGCTGGTTGACAAATATGAACAATTCTCTGTTTCGCATCTACAAGGGAAGCAAAAATCCTACAAGGTAAACTTCAACCTCAATCTAATTCTCTATTTTGACCCTGTTTTGTCATTCTGTTTTTGTTTGA
Organism: Fagopyrum esculentum; assembly: GCA_033239045.1. NCBI lineage: Eukaryota > Viridiplantae > Streptophyta > Magnoliopsida > Caryophyllales > Polygonaceae > Fagopyrum > Fagopyrum esculentum. The sequence goes on from BSUD01000006.1 coordinate 589,336, forward strand.
CTTTCATTTTTTTATTGATTAAGGCGGTGTTTGGTTGAAGGTGATAGGGAGTCAACAATGGATTTACAAAGCATAACCTAATTCTTTGATGTTTGTTTATGCACACTAATCCTAAATGTGAAAGGAACACACTAATAATCCATCCAGATCCAGTTGGATTCCTCCAAACCTAATTCTTGATTCCAAACCGATACATGAACTATAGAGAGACAATCTGTGGTTGAATGTTATTCTTTTCTTGCCTTGTTCCAGAAGAAGATCAGGGATGTGCTCTACATAAGAAGGTGGTCAAGAAGCAAGAACCCAAATCAACTAATTCTATGGCAGGAATCTGTGGATTCTGACGACAATTTAAGTAGAGAGAATATGCTCTCTGCTTCCCAGTCGGAATCTAGCAAGACCAACCTTGAAAGCAGCTCCTTAGAATCTGGCTGGGAGATTCTTTAGAATCTGATAATAATATCAAAGAGCTCCCTTCCTGTGAATAATAATAATAGCTCCAAGGCTTCCCGGGTATATAGAGATCCAAAAACCGCTCATCAAGAAACGGCACCTGATGTATGACTCGTATAAATTTGCCCATTGATGTTAAGTGTTTATACTGCGTTTTCCATCCTCAACTGATCTTGAATGGAGTTTGATATCACTTTGGGAGCTTTTGCAAAGTATGTACTCTTATTTTTTTTTAGCTAAAAAACATCTTCAAAGCTGAAGGTTCATGCTTTATAATTCCAAGACAAGGAAATTGAGGTTGACTTGTTTTTATTGATGGTGTCCAGTTACAATTCAAAAGTCAACTTATATAGTTATATTTAATAATGGCTTCCGATTACAAGACATTGTACAGTTTGTTCCAAGTTTTATACTTTAATCTAAATCATTTGAATGGAAATGTTGTAAATCGTTTTTGGTAACGAATTTTTAACTATTTCAAGATCTAGAATTGAGGTGATAAACATTCTATGATTAAACTTAATAATCGTAAAATCATATATTACAGTGTCATAGCTCGACTCACTACATACAACTTTTTTACCCATCTCCTTATATAAGGGTTTAGTTGTCCATGATTAAGTCATTTATAGTTTGTAAAGAAAAATACTTCAACTTATTAAAGTAAAACAAATATATGATTCGTAATCCTAAGAATTAGTGTATAATCACCAGCGCTTGGGTTAGACCGTCATCTGCCGGCAAAACAGGTCATAATCCCGGCGTTATCCCATGACGTTCAATTTGAACATCGGCGTTCAATTCATGTCCAACGTCAGCAACAAATAAATCGAATATTACGCACATAACAAGCCACGCCCCGAATGAACCTTGTAGAGATCTGCCCTTTAATTCTTACCCAATATAAAAGTTGAGGGGGTTTGTTATGATATCTACAAAATACAACTTATTTTTGTAAGATACGACGTTGTAATGATATGTCTTCAATGTCACAGTTCGCATATCAGATCCAGTCAAGGGTCAAGAGGATTTCGACCCCTCGTCTCGGTCCGCGCCTATGATGCAAACGGTATGGTATATATATATCCACTTAGTTTGAGTTGTCCGTCAACTGTTTTTTATTCAGTTTGGTGGTACTTTGTCGCGTACTCTATATATTATATCGTTAATCATGCATCCAAATTATCTATTCACCTATATAATTCAAAATTACTCAATAAAATGTCTCTAGATGGACATAGTCAATAACCATTTATGAAAAATTAGAGCTTCAAGGCTCTAACATTCCGATCTTAACACCATGAGATAATAGTCTATACAAAATATGACTTATATTCAGAATATAATTTTCATAAATAACCATTTATTCTCCAAAAAGTATAATCTATCCAAATTCTAGCAATCAAAATGTTATCTTGGGTAGCTTTTTTGTAGTATCAACTTGCCACAACCATATATATGAACTCCAATGTACATAAAAAAATCTTCTAACCTAGTCAATCAGCTAGAGAAACGTAACCAGTAGCTGCATGCAATTCTTACTGACTGATATATGCATTCGGTTTGCCAAAAATGTTGAGTAAAACGATTCAATCAAAGGGATATAAGCGGTTCAGCTCGACGAGCTTAGCTAGCACTCTAATGGCCTGGCTTCTCCCCTAGGTGATCTAATAACAAAGATTCAAGATCTCAAGCTCTTCCTTAGCATCCAGATTGATCAGATAAATCTGACAAACATGTACTAGACCTAGCTTTACAAACACAGAAGGATCAAAATTCAGAAAACCATTAAGCTCTTCCTTTGCATCCAGATTGATCAGATAAATCTGATATCATCCCTAGGATGATGAACTATCAGTATCGGATTCTGCAACATATAGACATTATGTAATAAGAAAGCTTCTGAACATAAAACTATATTATCAAGAGTTGCAGTATACTTATCAATGCCTTCTTACCACTTGATGAAGACCCAGAATCACTGCTAGAGCTACTTGATGAACTTACATTGTCAACGTCTCTTTTGCCCTCAACAAACGGTGAAGATGATATGTTCTTATCATCTGAACAAAATTAATTAACCAGGATTGTGATAGTTTTATATAAATTAAGAAATGATTGAAATTTCTAGAAGCAAATTATATACCCGTCTCATTTGTATTTGCTGGATGAGCAAAATGATCCTCACTCTACAAATGAACAAATAACAAGGGCTTGATCAGCTAAGCTCATAAAGATATTGAAGGGTAAAATGACTAAGGTGGCGACTATTTCACCCAATTCTTTCAATATTGAATGATATTGAGTTGAATACCTTGTCAAACAAGTTAGCTTCATCCTTGACTGCAATCTGGGTAAGTTCAGCACTTCTCTTCATCTTGCTGACACTCTTTTTGTAGTTAATCACAAATCTGTCAAGGTCCCAAAGTGTTTCCTTGTCTAAACTATCAATGTCCAGTTCAATTTCATCATCATTTTGGCAGAACAAAGGGTTTCTTTTCTTGATAATCCGCAAAACACCATCTAATTTTTCTGGAGGCAAATCCTGGAGGCTTGCACTGAGTTTCTCTTTTTCATGTGATGTCACGTCCCTTTTATTTGGATCTTTGGCCTTAGGTTTCGGAAGGCGAGTTCGACCATGCGCTTGAGAACCACCCGGGTTTGTAGTCGATTCTGACCTATCTAATATCATTGGCATATGCATGTGTAAGTAGGACTCAGGAGGAACACTAGTCATGTTCAATAAAGATAGCATCTTGAAATTCTTGGTTATAATGAAAAAAAGAATCATTCAAATCAAGAACTTCAGTGCCCGTTTGGTTGGAGCGGTGGAATGGAAACGGAATGAAATCGAACAAGAGTAAGGAAATGATTCGAGGGATCTAGCAATTGCAAACAAGAACAACTTTCAAGAAACATACCTGAGGAATTGTTCATCCCGAGAAAAGAACCATGAACTTTGGACTTCTTTTTCTGGCTTGAAATCGGAATCTTCTCCTTGACAAAACTAGAATCTGAAACCCTATGAATTTGGCTCATTTCCTGTCCAACTCTTCTGCTATCATCTGGAATCTTCTTTCTCCTAGAAATGCCATCAACTGATTCGACATCTGAATGAACACGTTTCGACTTTCCACCCTGGACTGCATCGTTTACATACGGATTTGGAACACTATAATGTTCAATCGTGTTCAACAAATCCCTGGTTGAAGAAAGCTCTCTTTGTAGCTTTGTTTTGATATCATGTTTTTCCTCTTTTGATTTAAAATCCAAATTATACAAAACTGAGTCAGGAATCACGAAATCGGCGTCTGTTGTCCCATTATGCGACTGCTCGTCGCCATGGATTGATTCAAAACCTTGAAGGCGATTATGAGATGAAGAATCACCGTCAGCTGCATCAAAGTGGTTAAAAACGCCTTCTTTCTCAATTTCTTTCTTAGGTGACTTGTTTCTTGAACCCTTAAATGATTTCCCCGTATACATTCTATCCATAAAGAACGTAACAGCAAGATGAACGAAAATGGTACAATCCAAATCCTAAGCACAAACTGATCACTTTATGGTGAAACTAGCCAATGCACATCCAAACAAATTTGAAGGATCGATCACTTTATGGTGAAACGAATACAATTGACCTAACGTACCTTCGAAGGATCGATCAAATATAAGGGTTTCGCAAAACTTATGAAAAGATTCAAAGGTACGTTAATGGGTCAACATTGGAGAAAACATGGATCTATGGAAGACTTGAATTGATGATCAATGAATTATCGGGTGACCATTTGAGAAAAATGTTGTAGTTCGTGCGAGAGGAAAATCATACAGTGTTCTGATCAAATCTGGGCAGAAGGGAGATATGAATGAATCGCCGAATGGGGATTGAAAAGAGGTAACTGCACAAATTTATTCTTCTTTTCTTTTTGGTGGGAAGGAGATGTATCTGGCGCGATCTTATATTATATAAATAAAAGAACTAAGAAGTAAGCATGTGTGATAACACAACCCCATATATCATCGTCCAAAATACTTGAAACATCCTCCTGCGGGTCAAATAGTACATGTAATCCATAGACAAGTCATAAGCCTTACTTCTTAGTTCTTTTATTTATATAACATAAGATCGCGCCAGATACATCTCCTTCCCACCAAAAAGAAAAGAAGAATAAATTTGTGCAGTTGCCTCTTTTCAATCCCCATTCGGCGATTCATTCATATCTCCCTTCTGCCCAGATTTGATCAGAACACTGTATGATTTTCCTCTCGCACAAACTACAACATTTTTCTCAAATGGTCACCCGATAATTCATTGATCATCAATTCAAGTCTTCCATAGATCCATGTTTTCTCCAATGTTGACCCATTAACGTACCTTTGAATCTTTTCATAAGTTTTGCGAAACCCTAATTTGATCGATCCTTCGAAGGTACGTTAGGTCAATTGTATTCGTTTCACCATAAAGCGATCGATCCTTCAAATTTGTTTGGATGTGCATTGGCTAGTTTCACCATAAAGTGATCAGTTTGTGCTTAGGATTTGGATTGTACCATTTTCGTTCATCTTGCTGTTACGTTCTTTATGGATAGAATGTATATGGGGAAGTCATTTAAGGGTTCAAGAAACAAGCCACCTAAGAAAGAAATTGAGAAAGAAGGCGTTTTTAACCACTTTGATGCAGCTGACGGTGATTCTTCATCTCATAATCGCCTTCAAGGTTTTGAATCAATCCATGGCGACGAGCAGTCGCATAATGGGACAACAGACGCCGATTTCGTGATTCTTGACTCAGTTTTGTATAATGTGGATTTTAAATCAAAAGAGGAAAAACATGATATCAAAACAAAGCTACAAAGAGAGCTTTATGTTAACCATAATTATATCTATCTTCTTGTTAAAGAGTTAGAGATATATTAGGATATATTTGATTGTGATCTTCTAAGATCTTCTTATGTATCTATATATACCATTCTCTACATCAATCTATTGCTTATATGGTATGGTATCAGAGCGATATGCCTAACGACACTCTCGATTTCGTGATTTCGTGATTCCTGACTCAGTCTATTGCTTATATGGTATCAGAGCGATATGCCTAACGGCACTCTCGATCCTATTCTCCTCCGCTATGCCATCTCTATTGGACTCCATACGCAGCCACACCAAACGGCCTTCTGCAGCCACACCTCATGCTTCTCTCCTCCATCTCCTCCTCACCGGATCACCTTCGCCTATCCCTGCAATCGGAGATGATCCCAACAACCTGCCCACTACTTTTGCAAGTCTACCAACGAAACCTAAGTCTTCTCTACAACCATCCCTCCTTTGTCTTCAAGCCCCTGCCTTCGCCCTCGTTGCCGGCCAGTCCGGAGCCGCCCCCACGGATCTTCCCCGCCGCTCTGAGCGAAGTCTCCCCGTTGCAGCTCTCTCACTCTTCATCGAAAGTCTCTTGCTTTATCCGCTAAATAATGGCAATGAACCAACAAAACCTACCCAACCATGGCTGAGTATCTCAGTACACTACAAAACTCTCATGAACCCACGAAACCTTTCACCATAGTGATACTCACAAACATTCCAGACAAAACACTACCAAACTGTTCTACAATCAACCCATCATACAAAACATTAAGAAAGCAGCCAACCTATTGGCATCTCTGGACTCGCCGGTATCCACAGAAGATCTTACCGACTATGTGCTAACAAAGCCCTTGTCTTGAGTTAAGTTTCACACATTATTCGCAAGTTACAACATCAAGATTCAAGAATGATGCTTCACTTGAGGGAGGATGTTAACCATAATTATATCTATCTTCTTGTTAAAGAGTTAGAGATATATTAGGATATATTTGATTATGATCTTCTAAGATCTTCTTATGTATCTATATATACCATTCTCTACATCAACAAGAATCATTCAATTCAGTCTATTGCTTATACTTTCTTCAATCAGGGATTTGTTGAACACGATTGAAAACTCACCTCACTAGTCCCTAGCCGTACTCACTCACTCAAGCATGCCTCTCGGTCATTGACCTCATGCTTTCACCACTCAAGCATGCCTCTCGGTCATTGACCTCCACTACTAGAAAAGCGGGTATGAAGCGACACTTTTAATAACATTTAGTGACACCTTAAGGTGTCGCAAATATGATCAGCGACACTTTAAAAGGGTGTCATAATTTCCGCCGTCACAATTGGCAAATGTGCCAATTGCGACACTTTAACGTGTCACAGTAAATTGAGAGGTGTCGCATTAGTTAATAAATTTGCGACACGTATATCTGTCATTGTTTTGAGACATTTGCGACACTTTAAGACGACTCTCTTCGATACTTGTTTGTTTTTTTAACACAACTATTTATGACACCTCAAGGTGTCACAATTTACAATTAAGTTGCATAAAAAAAATTAATTTAACAATACGATTTTATGTCTTCAACACCACCTGTAATAATATCAAAATGACATATATATCAAAAAAAGAATGCTCCAATACACAACATTTTCATATTGATTGCTTCACAAACTAGTAGAAATAAAAAAAATTTATTACATTATAATTAAAGTCTTACAAAATAGTGTTAATCATAAACCTCGTTCAAAGAACATTAGATTAGTCTACTATTTTTACAAAATATTATGCACAAAAATCCTACTATTCTTCAAATAAGTCCTTCCTTGAACTCTTGCTTCATGTCAAAGTCACATATCCTCACTTCTAGGCATTTGACTAATTGTAGCACTTTGTTCCATACTCTGAAAAAAAAAAGCACAAACAATAAAACAGACAAAGAGTAAGTGTAATATTATTGCAGTTGCAAGGTATGTATGTCGCCCAAGTTTGTGGAATTTTGGTGATTGAAAAAAAGAGAGAAAATACATGAAGATACAACAACTGTTATGCTAATAATATATTATAAATAATACTAATGCATATCTATATCAAGAATCAGAAAGATATTGATTAATATGTTAAAAGTAACATTTCATCATCATGTAAGCAAACAACTGTTGATGGGTCAGATGATTGTTTGCTGGGTCAGATGATGAAAGATCTAGCAAAAGAAGTAGGCAAAAAGACGCATTGACAATAGTAGCAGATATAGATAAGATCCAAATTCTAGTTTTTTTTAATGGTAAAATGGAAAGTGTTTTAATGAAGGCATCTTTAACATGTAGCATTTTCAACTGCAAGCTACAACAGGTAGCATTTTCAACTGTGTAAATATCACAAATTATAGTTATTTTGATGGTAAAATGCAAACTACAACAGGTAGCATTTTCAACTGCTCAAATCCTAGTAGTGAACTAAAATGCTTTCAAGTTACTAGAAGTTACCTTCTTTTCTTGACACAAAGGACAAATAAGAAACAATAAGAAGTTTTTAAATCTCAATCATTTATTTGCCCCTCATCAAATTCACATTGACTTCCACTGAAAATGACAAAATAACTTATATTGGTGAAAGTGCCAGAGATAATGACAGTAATCACCTCAACCTCATAATTGACAAAAAAGAAATGACAAACTTGCAGTTGCTTCTTTAGCTGCAATAGTCATTTAGGATTCCAGTAAGAGTGAAGACATCTAGTAACAGAATTAACTGATGCAACCAGTTTGAGGTTCTCAATACTTGCACAAACAAGTTACCTTATCATATTGTTCACGAGCCCGAGCAGCCAACACTCTTGGGTCTCCTCGAGGCTTTCTGAGGTCCCGAAACATCACCTCCTAAGGTTAAGATGCTAATCAGAATTGGAAGATTGAAAATGTAGTATCTAAATAGTTCCTTAAATCCATTATAGGTGTTTAGGAAGAAAAAAGATGGATTTATAATACCGGAAATGTTTAACTTACACTGCCTCCGGTTGCGGCCTTTGTTGCCCTATCCCATTTTTCTTGCTCTTTTCGTGTGGGTGCTAGTTTCCACCTCTGTGTTGCCCTTCTGGTTTTCTGAGAATTATAATGATATCAATGCCATAAACCAAATGAGACTTTTCATTGCCAAACAAACTACAACAAATTATCTTACTTGAGGTTTTTCAGCCTTCGGCACCACTGTTGCCTTTGGTAATGGTCTCAGTGAAGCACTGAGAGAGACAGATCAGGTCCAGACTAACAATCCAAACATCCGACTTGGCTGGAGACTGGTCCAACTTAAGACGATTCATTCTTCTTCAAAAAATTTGTCAAGAGCAGTTTTCCTCAACTTAAGACTGGTCCAACTTATGAGCAAGGTGTCTTAGCTATAGTAGCTAAGACACCTTGCTCATGGTAGGATAAGCTTCTACCATCTGGCAGTAAAATATGACTAGCACTAGGGGGATGTATATGCACTAGCTTCACAACTGGGATGTTTTCCTTAAATGCAGTTTTCACACTTAACGATGCACATTATTATAAAAAGTGTTAGTTGGATGTTCAAGTGCAAGGTTGCACGTTAATAGAGCTTGATTATGTTAAAACTTAAAATGTAAGGGTACCTTACTCACATCTAGATTGATTCTGCTCAAGTTACACTACTCACAACTCGCAAGCATTTCTGAATTGTCAAACAAAGTGCCTAAGTTTTAGTTTATACCTATCAATAAAGAACTAGATCTCTAACTTGAGGTTACCAAGCGCTTCGCTATTCTAAACAGGAGATCCTACTTCTTCAAGAAATCCATTCAATATAAGAATGTAAGACCATAATCGATAGAGAAAATAAAAGGAGAAAAAAAAAAAGCGAGAATTTGTGATATTTACACATTCGTGACATTAAACACAAAAGAATCGAGATGATTTTCTTGCATTTTCAGTTAGTGGTAAACGACATTTACAAATCAAAGGAATTAAAGACTGAACATGTAACGAAAAAACATAATAACTATCTACCTTAAAATGCTACGAGGAAGACCAACGAAATCACACCACAAGTATGAATCGGATGCCGATCTTCAGGCAAATACTCATTTATAAAGCTCAGCTTTCCAAAAACCCTACCGCAAGGCTTCCCAATTTTCCTCACAATGAACGAATTCTCATCTCCCAAGCCCTGTTTCACGTAGTCACCAAAGCTCTACTTCAACTGAATGACGGTAACGAAAATTTGCATTCAAATTTCGCAGATAACGCATAAACCAATACAGTCAAAATTGAAACCCTAATTTCAACCAATGTAGAAGTTCTCAAGGTGAGAAAGAGGAGAAACTAGAGAAAGAGGAGAAACCTGATTGACTCCAGAGGAGAAACCAGAGAAAGAGGAGAAACCTGGTCGGTGATACCTGCTTCGCGTCGTAAGTAAAAAGAGACTCTAGAGCGGTCGTCTCTCCCACCCCCGCGACTGAGATTCTCGCGACTGCCTCTTTTTTCCGCTGATAACCTACTTACTTTGTTTATTCCAAGTCTGAGAGTTTTTTTAATATTTTTTTTCTAAACTAAAGCGACGCTGCAAGGTATCTCTATTTGGTGTTATTTGTGAAGCAGGAAGGCCTTTATTTGTGTTATTTGTGACACTCTAAGGTGTCTGAAATTTGCGATTCATTAGTGTGTCTCTTACTGTGCTATTTGCGACACCTATATGTGTCGAAAAATAGTGACACCTTAAGGTGTCGCAATTTGGTGAAGGTTGAGCGGATGCAAATTTTTTGCGACACATTGACATGGTGTCGAAAAAAAAGTGTCGCATATCACCCACATTTCTAGTAGTGCTCATCCTTTCACCACTGCCACCTATCTCATCAATCACCTTCCAAATCCACTCTTACAAAATGACTCTCCATTCAATCGTCTTGTTCATACAACTTCCCCTTATCTCAAGCTTCAAAGCTTTGGATTTCTTTGCTTCCCTTGCTTCAACCTTACATCAATCACAACCTTGAGCCTCGAACAATTGTCTATGTCTTCGTTGGATCCTTTAATAGCCAGAGTGATTACCTCTTCCTTGACCCTAAAGACTCGCAAAATATACTCATCTCGGCATGTTCCATTATTGGAAAGTGAATTTCCATTTTATAAAATAAAAAATTCAAACCCAATCTCATTAAAATCGGCCTCCTCATGGACCTTTACTAACCTCTTCATCATGGTACGTGTCAGTATCTCTTCCTCTCCAACCTATGTCTTCATGCTTACTTTGATGCCGACTGAGTTGGGGACAAAGATGACTTCATTTTCACAAACAAAAATATGTTGTTCGATCATCTACTGAAGCGGAGTATAAAGTTGTTGCTGACACTACCTTTGAGCTCCTCTAGATACGGCAGTTACTCGGAGAAATAAGTTTTTCTCTCTCCACTCCTCCCACCATCTATTATGACAACTTGGAAGCAACATCTCTTTGTGTTAATCTTGTCTTTCATTCCAGGATAAAACATATTACAATGGCCTATCACATTATTTGTAAACAAGTCAATCACATATCCCTTCGTGTTGTTCATGTCTCAACTCGTGATCAACTTGCAGACATTCTCACAAAACCACTTATCCGACCACGATTTCATGGACCGCTAATCAAGTTGCAACTCCATTCGGACGTTTGACTTGAGGGAATGTTGATGATAGAAACTATATTATCTCTTGATCCTAAGGATATTCACTATCATCTATCGTTAAAACTATGATATTCACCCGAGTTTAATTATGGAGTCACCCTAGATATGCCGACCCACTCCAAGAGTCGCCATTAAAATACAATGTTTAAACTAAGGTTTCACTTTGATAGTCAAGTCCGTCAATACGAGAGCGGTTGTTCCATCTTGGATCTCAAGGTGGAAGGTTTAAGGCTTCATGCTTAAGGTTTTATGTTCAAGGTCTAAACCTAAAATCTTAACCTAAACCCTAAATTCTAAAACCTTAACATAAAATCTTAATCCTTAAACCCTCAATCATGAATTTTAGACCTTAAATCTCAAATCCCAAACCTTCAACACTAAACTCAAACTTAAATCTTAAACCTCAAAACTTAAATCTTAACCCTTAAACCTTAAACATTAAATTGGATCTAAACCCGATCCGTAAAAGTATAATGAAACTTTTACGATATATAGCCTCAAGTTTTTTTATCATAAAGATTTAATGCTTTTCATCATAATAATATTACCATCAATACATTTTAGGCCTGGTTATTTGAATAATATGGTATTTATACAACAAAATATAATTACTTAATGTCTAAAATAAAATATTAGAGGTCCTTCTAAACATAAAAGATAATAGCTATATTAAAGTTCTATTTATTAACCGTTTTTCATTTCAACCTTTCGATAAACATGAAGTCTTCGTGCTCTCATCTGTAAGGACGTTATACATGTACATTCAACAAACATGAAATCTTCGTGCTCTCATCTGTAAGGACGTTTTAGGGTGAACTACCTCTACGAGATAGGTCAACTTAACCGTTTTTCGTTATTAAAAAATAAAAAAATAACCATGAAAACTTAATTAAACACGTTCACAAGTATAACTCTTTTTCTTCATCCCACAAATTCATGTAATTGCAAACATATATACACCCTTTGGTTAACCAAAACACCTACGTACACTCATCCATTTTTTTCCCGGTTGCAGAATTTTCAGCAAGAACTAGCCGAATACTCCCTCTTACATACAACAATGGCCATCATTTCTCCTTTTTCCTTCGATGAAAAAAGAAAACGCTTTTCTCCTAGACGTGTTCTATGGAGGTTGAGCCATAGGCGTCACAGATCGAGGAGGAGATCGGTTCGAGGTTTGTGTGTCGATGTTACCTTGTTGACAGAACACTTGCTTTAGCCTCTCTATTTCTCTTTTTAGTGCTTCTTGGTGAGCTGCAAACAAGATTGTGTATGAACATAAATTTGCTTGCTTTTTTTAACAAGTACGAGAAAGGGTCATCACATGAAAACAAGCTCGTGTATGAACATGTATTTTAACAAGCACGAGCAACCAAATGTTCACATGAAAGACATGCAATTCAAGGTCGTCACATACGCCAGGTCGTGCATGAACTTTTCTGTTCATCCGTTATCTCAAATTTTGTTACATGCATAAGGTCGTGCATTAGCTTTTTTGTTCATTTATCATGTCAAATTTCTCACGTGCAAAAAGGTCGTCGTATTATTTTCTTATAGAGGATGATCTTATGTGTATCCCGTTATTAGATTACTAATTATTGTTGAACTGAATGGAATATATATATATATATATATATATATATATATATATAGAGAGAGAGGGTGTGGTTCTCATGAGAACACCCCTAACGTTAGAACATGAAAACAATCGTACACCGTTGGATGTGAGTATTAAGGGTTGAGATTTAAAGTAGATATCAAAAATAATAATAACTACGAATAATAATAATTAGGAATCCAACAATAATAACTACGAATAATCCACTCAACCAACAATAACTACGAATAATACATTAAACGATATGGCACATTCGTAATTATAAATTTGTTCTCATATTCTCACGTTAGGGGGTGTTCTCATAGGATCTATACTCTATATATATATATATATATATATATATATATATATATATATATATATATATATATATATATATATATATATATATATATATATTTTAAAGTTGTCAACTTAAGCTTATAATGACGTTAAATATTATAATTGATAATTCTTAAAGTTTTTTGAATTCTCACTGAAAATCGATCATATAGTGTGGATCATATGAGAACACTCTTAACGTGTATACATGAGAATAGATTCGTAATTATTATTAGTTTTGTTACGAATGTGTCATATCGTTTAATGTATTATTCGTAGTTATTGTTGCTTGAGTGGATTATTCGTAGTTATTGTGGTTATTCCTAATTATTATTAATTATGATATCTATACTAAATCTCGACCCTTAATACTCACCATCCGACGGTCTAAGATTGTTCTCATGTATACACGTTAGGCGTGTTCTCATGGGAACCACACCCTATATATATATATATATATATATATATATATATATATATATATATATATATATATATATATATATATATATATATATATATATATATATATATATTCGATTATATCAATCGGACAGAGATAGAAATGAGATAATAATATTTTGTTGTTGTGTTGGTTGTACCATCTTTGAAGAGGTTGTCATGAGAGAGCGCGGCAATTTTGGACTTGAGAGTAGTGTTATCGACGCTCAACATCATCCTTTGATGATCTAGGTATGCAACCCTTGGCGACAACATTGATACTTCTGCCTATAAAATGAAACAAAATTGAAGTAATTTGTCAAGTTAACTCATCATGAACTTATCTCCCTATATAGATTGCGTTAATAGCAAAAAAAACGTAAGGAAACTCGACCAAAGTCTACTATATAATGCAATTTTTAGCAATAAAATAATAAAAAAAAAATTCTAAAAATTTGAGTTATTTAGTAAACACTTTTAAAAATATTTTTAATATTATTTTAAAAGTCTTACTTGAGATATTAATATTATTAAAATAAATATAATATTTATAAGATGAAAAAATGCATACTTGTAACCTATTCAAGCTCCGTTCGAGCTCCGAAATGTATTGTAGTTTCCGTACTCGCGACCGCTGTGCAGATTGCCTATTTGCCAATATCCTGGTAAAAAAAAATTATAATTATTCATTTCGTAAAAAAAAAATCATTACGAAATTACCTTTTAACCCTTTTAGGATCTAGAGGGGGCTCGTTACTTCCGGGGGAGGTTGAAGGCGGAGCCAACGCATCCCACCCGTCCACGTCATTATTATTGCATTTTAAACTCTCGGCCTCTTCTCCGGCGTTGGTCGGCTTCTCTTCCCGTCGGCGACGTTTTGGGGCGGCGGTAGAAGATGATGAATTGGCAGGCCCCACATCTTTAAGCTCATTGTTGAGCATTGCCATAATCAACTTGGTGTCATCTTCCAACCTCGTCTCAAACTGCTCGTCGACTTCTCCGCCTTCGTTGACCGTTGACTCGTCGGGAAAAGACATCGACACGTCACTTAACGACTTCCGGTGGGCCCTACGCTTACTGGCGGAGAATCCGACAAAATCGTTGTTAAGATCGTTAGGCCATCGGAGAATATTCTGAGCCGTCAAGTTTGGAGATTTAGGGGGTAAGTTTTCCATGTCAAAATTAAAAAAAAAGTTTTATCTGCAGCGGCGGCGGCGGCGGCGGTGTTTGGGTTTTGCTTGAATAGTTGGTTAGGACGAGAGGGATGAATTTACAAGAATACCAACCAACCATCAAGCAAATGAGATGGAAATTAACCTCCTTTTTAGATTATCTTGAAAATAGAATAATTTATTAGAAAGAATTGTGATTTTTAAATGGGGTGTAAATCAAAAGGAGAAGAGGTTAGGGAAAACCATTCATCCTTGAAAACAAGTTATACATGGGTATTAATAGCGCCCTAGAAAAACGCAGTGGCTTAAAAACATATTAAGGGTCGTTTGGTTCCAGCTCCGGAAACGGAAACGGAAACGAATTTAGTCCATATGTATATCCTTATTCATAAAATTTTGTGGAATCATTCCTTGCAGATTAATGCAAAATGCACTTGCTTGTCCACGTTTTGTTGGAATGATTCCACAAAATTTTATGAATAAGGATATACATATGGACTAGATTCGTTTCCATCCCGTTTCCGATTCCGGAGTTAAAACCAAACGGGCCCTAAATGTATTTGAAAAAAAAATCAATTTTTTATGCCATTTTATTTTTTTTGGATGTAAAGATTTCAAAAAAAAAAAAACGTATTTTACCCAAAAAACTTACCAATAAATCATCTTAGTTTGAACTTTGATGTACCAAAGCTACTTAGTGGATCAAATTCAAACAACAAACAAATAGGGTGAAACGGAGAATCGTAACAAAATTATAAGAATCTTAATCAACGATTAAACCCTATAAATACCCTCTAAGCATCACTTAATCAATCATCACTTACCTCCAAACAAAACAACTCTCCAATCATTAACAAGAAATGAAGAGCTTCCTCCTTGTGGCCGTATGCACGGCGCTGCTAGCAGCGTCAGCTATAGCGTGGCCATATTTCTGGCCACCACACCACCCCTTCCCTCCCCACGGCGGCGGCCTTCCACCACTGCCCTCCCACGGCGGCTTCTCCTGCCGACGACATGCAGAAGTGCATGAAATCGGTGCACGACAGCAACGCTGAGTCTTGCTTACCTGGCAAATACGATGCCGAAAAATGCTGCAGTCATCTCACTGAGTTGGAAAACTCGTGCTCCTACATTTCTTACTACAAGAGTTCCGTCTTCCAAGGCTTTCTTCAACTCGTTTGTCATGGTGGCTCTAAGGTCAAGCCATCACCATCACCATCGCCGCCTTCTAAGTCCAAGCCATCGCCGTCAAAGCCGTCACCTCCACCTAAGTAGAAGTCTGATACCGAGATGTTTAAAAATATAGTATAACGACTTCTTAGTTAGGACTTAAAGAGAATATTATTGATTAATAAAGTTTGGATTTGAGATGTACTTACTCTACTATATATCCATTATCCAATTTTCATTTCACTACGATTTTTTTCATTTAAACTTGGGGTGATTCAATCATAGAAGGAAGCTTGATTATATGAACTTGAAGACCTTTCACAATATCTCAACAACACATAACTGCATAACTTATATATATATATATGTGTGTCTTTGGTTCTTGAGCTTTGGAAATCCTCAGTCTCCTCCGCCTCTTCTCTTCATGCATTGATGAAGATGGAGAACACCTTAGTATTCTTTCTTGAAGGAAAGGCATTGAAGAACAGTTGAAGACTAGCAAGAAATTTGGGTCATTCAAGATTTTCGAAGCTTAAAACTTCAAAAATATCATATTATCAGCTACACTCGTCTTTCTTTAATGCTCGCTAACTTACATCAGTTACACATACTTCTCTTGTAGGTTTTCATTGAGCATATCATGTTTTTTTTATTCATTTTCTACAAAAACAGGTGTTTTTTATATATAATATAAAAAAGACATTAGGTGAAAAACACAGTTTTCTACAAATACACATATTAATATCAAACTAAAATTAATCCAAAAAAAAAAAATTGTGATAATGTTTAGGAGGAATCATTTCTTAGTTTATGGATCAGTAGGTAGAGTTTACAAAATTGGATTATAGCCTTAATCAAGTTATGGATTTGTAATTGTGTATTGAGAAGAAAGAATTTACATTAGTGATGTAAATATTATTAACAAAAAGCTGCAGAATCTTTAAAGTTTTTTATGTTAAATCTCAGCAGCAAGTTACCGTGGCCATACTGAGTTTTTGTAGCAAGTAGATACTGAGCATTGTGTAGGCCTTTGAATTTTTGAGTCTTGCATCTTTGTAGAGAAGGAAACAGTAACATTCTGACTTCTGAGACTGAATTCTTCTGAAGCTAGTGCAATTTTGTTGATTTGTCTACTATAATCTATATTGCTAATTCAAGAACGATGTGGACAACATGAGCCCAGATAGGCCTTTTCCTACAAAGAGAGTTTTGATCCAAGGCAGGGAAACCAACAAGAGCCCAAATAGCCAAAGCCCAAAGTAAAACCCCTGCAAGCTAGGGTTTGTTTTAGTTTTGTTTGCTAGGTTTTCCAAAGCAGCATTTTGTTTCGTCTCCTCTAATGGCGTCTTCTACCAACCCGAGAAGAATAACCAGCGGTTCCGATAACGGAGGGATCCTGAGCCGAGTATCGAGCTCTTTCTCTGACTCTCCAGTCGTTTACCAGGGGAAGAAGGCTGCTTGCGATGCAGCCTATGTCACCAAGAAACTCCTTCGCTCAACCGGAAAAGCCGCGTGGATCGCCGGCACCACCTTCCTCATCCTCGTTGTTCCTCTCATCATCGAGATGGATCGCGAGCAGCAGCTCAATGATATGGAGCTTCAGCAGGCTAGCCTCCTCGGTACGCCTACTCAATTTGCCCCACAGAGATAGCTTTTCGCATAACTATGGCTTTTTAGTACTCTCTGCTCCTGATTTCATCTTTTGTTAGAGTTTGCCTGGTGGATTGTAAATAGACTCCTGGAGTCGCGCAGAGGCATTTTTGATTCAGCTCCTCTTTCGATCCATGTCAAATCGAATATAAGTTTGTTTCGAGATATGATTCAACACGAATTATATTAATCGAATTCATTCAGTTTGGTTGAATTGCGTCAGAATGTTACTGTTTCCTTCTCTACAAAGATGCAACACTCAAAAAGTCAAACCAAAAGAAAAATAGAAAAGGCCATGGTTGACCAAGCTCTTTCCTTAATCTATACCCTTGAGCTTTATGTTATAAAATTTAATAAACTAAAAAATATCGTCCGACATATATAATTAGTTCGAGATATACGAAAAACCTATATTTTTTATTTGTAATAACATAGATATTAATAAAATTTATATGACATAATAAACCGCTAACATAAAACTATTAATCAATCACCTGGATCGAATGATTATGAGAACACATTCAAGAGACACAACAATGATGAAACGATTGAATCTTTTCTTGAATCTATATATTCGGCGGTATAGTCACATATATTCGACGGTATACTCACGTATAGTCGGTGTTTACACGTTCACAAGATAAGAGCTATATATATATATATTAGCAGAATGTGACGGTTATATCCCGCAAGTTTTACGTTTGAAAATAGTTTATTTGATAAGTTTTATTTTTGTGATCAATGCACAAGTTTGATTATTTTTTTAATTAAAATTTTAGGTTAAAATAGAGTTTTTCCAACAAGATTGTTATTGATCAAATTTTACTTACGTAACAAGTATAACCGGCACAATTATTTTTTATAATCTAGTTTTAGTAAAAAAGACATATTGGTGATTTAGAAAAAAAAAATACTACGAAAAAATCGTAAGGTCATTACGTCAGCATCAACGTCGCCTAATTTAGTAAAGATACATGGATAACAAAAGAACGTATGTGGCTACAAAACTCGACTGATATCAACTTTCCAATGAAGATAAATAAAGAAAGACCCTAAGCGGCACCTTTTGACAACTACTACAAAACTCGACTCGTACCAACTTTCCAATGGAGATAAACAAAGAAAGACCCTAAGAGACACACCTTTTTCTTTCGCTCTCGAGATTTCTTTTCTTCTTCATGAACGGCTCTTCCTTCCTTTCTCCCGTCTCTTGCCGCGCTCACCGTCATAGTCACCGTCGATCCTGCTGCTACTGTCGTCGACCGGAGTAGCCGACCGGATCAAGGAGCCGCCTTTCTTTTCTATGGTGCATCTCCTTATCAAAGTTACTAGATTGTATTATGAGGGGATTGCATTTTTGTTTTTTGCTTCTTTGATGATTTTAATTTTTGACTGAATTTAATTATGAGATTATAATTTTTTGCTTTTTTGTGTCGTTTTTTTTTCTGTCTCGATTTTGTTAACATTTTAAAACGGTAAAATCTTATATCTTAAACATAATATCAAATTGATACTCATAACTTATGCTCGTATCTATACTCATATCTAATATTTTTAATTAGAATATTGATGTCAGGGAACTTCAAAAATATTTATGTAATTTATTATTATGAAAATCTTGGTTTTGTTAAATATTCCTTGGATTTAGGATTGAAAAAAATCTACTCAAAATCGACAACCATAAACTACAAATCGCAATCACGACTACGAATCTAATTTACTGAACTAGCCTGTTCATATGTGCGAAGTGCTTCGGCAGGGCGTGCGAGTCTGTGACAGTCCGGTGAGAACCGAGAACTGAGAACAGCTTAACTCTCTCTTCGTATTCTCACTTGTTCAGTTGTCATTCATTTATGCTCTGATGTTTCTGATTGCGCAATTTGGGTCTAAACTGAACTTGGAGTTTAGGTATTTCTCAACTTCGAGTTGATTTTCTTGGTGGTTGTGATTCTTCTTGCCTTTAAATTTTCCATTCTCTGGTTCGAATTTTGGATTCGCACTGCAGCCTCACGTTCCTTCCACTGTTGTGTAATGTGCACACTACGTGTTTGATAAAATGTTACAAAGAGAGAGTGAGAGCAGAAGTTCTTCTGTTTGTTTTTGAAGCTCTCGTGTTTATTTGTCCTGGTTTTGAATTTCTCACTTTAACGACATTCACTTATGTTGGCAGATAATGTGTTGTCTGCAGGGCTTGTGTTATGATCCTTGGGTATAAAACATGGCACTTGTAGCATCAATGTTCTCTAGAACTCCTCATAATTGTTATCGCTCCTTGTTCTGTATTGCTTCTCGTCATTTTACTGTTTCTCACCAATCAGTTGAGGAATCCATCAAGACTGCAGTCACCGATAAGTACTACCACCTGATTCCTGATCTCTTGACAGTCTTCAAAGGATCGTATAACAACCCAAATCCGTTATCGTTTCTTTCAACATTCCAATTGAACCACAGAAACCAAGTAATTGATGAGATATTGCAATCGTTCATCCATCTCAGACCTCGTTCCCAAGCAAAAATTTCATATGATTGTCTCCTCTCATTAACTCTTCAAAGCTCCAATCCCTTTCCAATTGCTTTTGCAGTGTTACAACGCACCCTTCGATGTGGCTGCACCCCTGTTCCCCAGATTCATCTTCTTCTTTCTTCAGCCTGGCTTGAATGCCGAATCCAAAAAGATCAGCCTGCTTCAGAGATCTTATTAGATATGAAATCAATTGGGTATCGCCTTGACTGTGGAACTTGCAACTACCTTATATCGTCTCTATGTGCTGTTGATAAATTGGAGGAGGCTGTTGAAGTGCTTCAAGGAATGATTGCGGCAAGTTGCGTGCCTGATGTTGAGAGCTACAGCCCTATTTTAGCCTCAATGTCTATGCTCAGGCAGACAACCAGAGCTACTACATTACTCAAAGAAATGATTGTGAAACACAGGCTATCACCAAAGCAAGGAATTTTGGTTAGATTGTTTGCATCGTTACGGGCAAACAAGGAGATCTGGAAAGCTGTTGATATGATTGAGTTCTTGGAGAAAGACAATGTTGATGTTAGGTTTGAGAGCTATGAGCTGGTTGTTGAGGGTTGTTTGGAGTGCAGGGAGTTTGTTTTGGCGGCAAAGTTGCTTACGAGGATGACCAATAAAGGTTTTATACCATATATTCAGGTTCGGCAAAAGGTTGTTGATGGCTTGATATCTGTTGGTGAATGGCATCTTGCTTGTGCTGTAAGGCACAGATTTGCTGCATTAAACTCCTAGCACTTCTTCCCTCTGAGTTGAACAAAGAGAAGGCCTGAAAAGGGACATTATGAATTCGTAGTTGCTTTCTTGCCACACCTGCATTACTGCAAAGGGACATCAGATGAGTTCTATAGTTTCTGTTAAACATTTGTATATAGGTTGTTTTTACCTTGAAATGGGACATCAGATCAGCTTATATTTGTTTTTTCTCCCTTGTATTAGAGTTATTATATATTTATATGGATATGATGATCGTGTTTCTCTTAGTTATCATCTGCTTGATCTTTGCTTGTCTAATAACTATATTATTTCCTTTCCTCTTTTTTATTTGCATCCTAATGTCTTTTTTATAAAACATGAGAATTGGTAAATGTTCAATGAAGAACCTACAAGAGAAGTATGTGTAACTGATGACAGTTAGGGGGCATCAAGAAAAGACAAGTGTAGCTGCTAATATGATATTTTTGTAGTTCTATGTTTTTATAAATCTTCAACCCAAATTTCTTGCTAGTGTTCAACTGATCTGAACTACAAACAGATGTGTCCTCCATCTTCAACAACCCAATTTTCACACCACCATCTTTCGAATTATTGTTCTTCAATGTCTTTCTTTCTTTCCGGAAGAATACTAAGGCGTCCTCCATCTTCATCAATGCATGAACAGAAGAAGAGGAGGAGACTGAATTTCCAGCTTTTGTACTATCCTCAAGGTATTTTCAAGCTTGCCTTTTGTTACATGTTGCATTCTTGATAAATGATAATAATGTTTTCTTACATTGGTTCATATAAGAAGCTTGAAAAGGGCTGTATTTCTATTGGGCTTTATAAATTTAGAGTTCCTTAATCACTTTTAGCCAAAGTTAAGCTGCAACGAAATATAACATGCCTGCAAGGACGTTATAATGACTATCCTGCACAATTATGTGTTATTTTCCTTTTTTGAGTTCGAAGAAATATTTAATATTTGCCAATATTTTTCACTGCTTTCTTCTCCATACCCATTTATGAGAACAGCATGATTGAGGTCTTTGCAACAAATCTCACGAAAACACCATGATCATTACCAGAGACATCAATTTTAACAGATTTGCAGTCATTTCGAGGTAAGCTTTTGTATATTAGTTGTTTGTGCTAGTTCATGGATGGTTTTGCTACAAGTTCAGCTTGTGTTTTATAGGGGAAGTCTTCTTCACTTTCTATACTGCCCATCTCTTGATAATTCAAAACCATCTTCTGCAAATCCACCTTGTATTGACTAAAAGAAAAAACCATAGAAATGTAGTGTGATTTTATACAAAGAGGAAAGCATTTGAATGGATCAAATTGTGAGATTAAGGATTACAAATCTCAAGAACCAAAGGCAAATATAAGTTATGCAGTTATGTGTTGTTGAGATATTGTGAAAGGTCTTCAAGTTCATATAATCAAGCTTCCTTCTACGATTGAATCACCCCAAGTTAAAATGAAAAAAATGGTAGTGAAATAAAAATTGGATAATGGATATATAGTATGGTAAGTACATCTCAAATCCATAGTTTATTAATCAATAATATTCTCCTAAGTCCTAACTAATGAAGTCGGAGTATAATATATTTTTAAACATATAGCTATCAGACTTCTACTTAGGTGGAGGAGACGGCTTGGACGGCGATGGCTTGGACTTGGAAGATGATGATGGCTTGGCCTTAGAGTGGTGTCTTTACGGTGAGAGGTTGGGAGGATAAAGAAAATTCAATCCCGACGTGAGATTCTGAGGGAAAAGATCTCAAGCCAAGGAGATCCAATGTGCGAGGTTGTACGATCCTTTATTGGCATATCCCAATTAAAAAAGAAGTATACGGAAGGAACAACACCGGTGGATCCTCGCATTCAACCGACGAAGAGCGCATCAAGTGGTATCAGAGCTTAACGGTGCGAGTTCGATCACATCAAGTGGTATCAGAGTCCAACGGTGCGAGTTCCTCAAGCTTTCGAGATGAAGATCATCAACGACAATGAAAACGGTTTGGATAGGATTGAAGTCCTAGTAGCTGAGATATTCAGAAGGTTGTCTCCCCTTCCCTTGAACGAATGGGTCCCCGGATCGTAATCAAGCATCTCGACATGATGGCGTCGAAGTCGAGAGAAGTAGTTACCATGGTAAAACAATCCGACAATCACTTTCTCAATATGCATGACGGATTCGAGGACGAATCCTTTTCAAGGGAAGGGGATGATGTGATCCTCACCGGAACAGAAATCATCGTCAATATGCCGTAACCAATCAAAATCAATACTTATATATTAGAGGGCATGCCTAAAACTGAGCCAAAACCTATTGAAACCAAACCGAAAATGCTTGCTCTGAGCATGCCCAATACAAGCCAATTTTCACTCTCTCCGGCTAAGTTGTCAAGTTTGCGCACTCTCATTAAAACACCTATAACTGAGGCAATTCTTGGAATTAAAATACGCATAAGTACTACTTTGAAAGGTATTTTCAATATCTACAACTTTCTAGTTTACACAAAGTCGAGATTACAAGAGGAAGAGGGTGAAAATGACCCTACATTGCAACAACTACAGTACTTGTATGGACTGTTGGACAAGATCATGCATGGAGGCATGAAAGATGGTTATACAAAATATATGCACGTCCAACCAATACATATTTCATGCCGCATATCATCCTCATATTGTTCATATATTATGCATGAATTTATGTATTAATTATATGAAAGTAGGTGGAAAAATAGGTGGAGAAAGTAGGTGGTCCCTTTGTTTTTCCTTTGTTTAATTTCAAATCCCTTGAGCTTGTTGGGAGTTAGGTGCTGAATTTTTAGCCTATATAAGGCATCTTCCCACACCATTTTATAGCAAGACGAATTTGAGTGATTTTCAATCAAAAGTTGTGTTTTTACTTTAAAAAAACAAACCTAGAGATTAAGGTGAGAGATCAAAGTTTTGAAACCCACAAGGTGAGAGGCCGAGTGGTGTCCTTACGGTGAGAGGCTAGGAGGACAAAGGAGATTCAATCCCGGCGTGAGATTCCGAGGAAAAAGATCTCATGTCAAGGAGATCCAAGGTGCGAGGCTGGACGATCCTTGCTTGGCATATCCCAATCAAAAAGTATATAAAAAAAAAGAAGTGGACGGAAGGAACACCGGTGGATCCTCGCGCTAAGCCAACGAAGAGCACATCAGGGGTGGTGTGGTGGCCAGAAATATGGTCACGTTGTAGCTGACATTGCTAGCACCGCCATGCATACGGCCGCAAGGAGGAAGCTCTTCATTTCTTATTAATGATTTGAGAGTTGATTTGAGAGTTGTTTTGTTGGGAGGTAAATGATGATTGATTAAGTAATGCTTAAAGGGTATTTATAGGGTTTGATGGTTGATTAAGATTCATATAATTTTGTTAGGATTCTCCGTTTCACCCTATTTGTTTGTTGTTTGAATTTTAACCACTAATCAGATTTGACACTTCAAAGTTCAAACTAGGATGATTTGTTGGTCGGATTTTATGGGAGTTCTAGAAAAATTATAATCATATCTTCACGAAAATTGACTACTAATCCAATTTTGTAAATTCTACCGACTTTTTTATTTGATAACATGTAAATTCTACTTACTGATCCATAAACTAAGAAATGATTTTTGGGAGTTCTACAAAAATTGTTTGGTTATAAGAAATAGCTCAGATAATTAACAATCCCTAAACTAAGTGCGTCCGAGGTTACATTTTCTCTAATGTTCGGATTTTGACGAGTTATATCATACGGGGCATTTTTAATAAGCTTCGAATGCGCATTTTTATTGAGCCCGAGAGACACATTTGTGGTACATCTAAAACCGAATTCAACGACTAGAATTATGACCGGAGAGCAACATTCGAATATTACATGAAATAACATGTGGGGCGACGTAATCCTAGTGCGCACGGGAGGCACAATGGTAGTCATCCCGTTGCCTGAAAAACCCGGACAGATCACTAGCTTGACCGGATTGAATAAAAAAAGTTTAGAAAAAACATAATATGTACAATTTTCAAAAAATTTAAAAAAATATTATTAAAAAATGTTTTTAATTTGATTTTTTAAAAATATAAATTGTATTTAAGATATTTTAAGTAAAATATATTATATTTTTTATAATTATACTATATATTATTTTAATACTTAATATTTATAATAATTATATATATATATATATATATATATATATATATATATATATATATATATATATATATATATATATATATATATATATATAT
>BSUD01000006.1:621978-705185 GCA_033239045.1 Fagopyrum esculentum
GTGCCATTTTAAACTTTTTTTTTTTTTTTTTTTGGTGGGAAGGAGATTCAGTGGTCTCCGGCGCATCTAGTCGCGCTTTTATTATATAAAAGAGGCTAAGTAGTAATCAATCGGGGGATAGCCTGACCCCTTACATCAGCATGCAAAAGGTCAAAAACACCCTCCGGCGGGTCACGCAATACACTTAAGCCAAGAGAAAAATCAAAAGCAATGTTAGCTAGATAGTCCGCTACTTTATTCGCCTCGCGGAAGGCATGCCGGAGCTGGATATTCCAGTTCCTTCTAAGGAAGTCTTGGCAAATAGATACCAGACTGGAGAGAGGGTGGTGCCGAGGCAGGGTTTTCTTAAGGAGTATAGTTATCAATTGAGAATCAGTCTCTAAGATAATCGATCGGTAGCCATACTCCCAAGCAATCCTAAGGCCATGAACGACCCCCCAAAGTTCAGCCATGGGTACCGAACATGGCCCTAGATTAACCACAAAACCTTGCTGCCACTCTCCTACATTGTTACGTATGACTCCCGCAGCAGTAGCATGTCCGGTGCTTCGCTTGGCGCCATCGGTGTTGACTTTGAAAGTGCCATGAGGTGGATGCTCCCAAGCAACGAGCTGCAGGCTTCTAGGTCGTTGGATGTTACTGTTTAGTCTATTGGACCACACCTTTATTTTAAACTAATATAACTCCCACTGACCACTTTGACTCCTCCTACCCGCTCAACTTACCACTCTTGCTGGTGTTGTTGAGCTACCACCCCCTTCTTCCTCTCGCTTCTCATTGTCCGTACATCCATGGCTTCCTCCGAGATCTTGAGTTTCGAGGTGAAGGAAATGAGGTGTCTATTGGACGCGCACCACGTCGAAGATCGAGATTGGTTGTTCAGTATAATGACGCGGAGTGAGGTGTTCAACCCCAAGAAGATAGGGAAGAGACTGTACGTGAATCCAGACTACAACGAGCCAATGGAGAAGCAGAGAGAAGCTACCATGAACAGACTCGAATACCTTCTGGACAAGGGACTCTTCAAGGGTTGGTTGGACAGAGATGCCGATGCCGAGCTTCGCAAATTGGCTTTCCAGGAAGTAATTGCCATTTTCGATCACTCACTATCTGTCAAAATTGGCACTCATTTCTTTCTATGGTATGTTACCCTTTCGATTTTTCTTGAAAATCAATAGAAAATTCCCCTTAAAATAGAGCAATCAAATTAGGGATTTATGGATATATCTTCTGTCAGACTGATAATTTCTGTATGAAAATCAGGGCCAGTGCTATTCTGTTTTTTGGTACTCAGCGCCACCATGAAAGATGGATGAAAGTCACTCAAGATTATAAGATCAAAGGCAGTTTTGCCATGACTGAATTGGGCCATGGTAGTAACGTGAGTTTAATGTTTTCTGCCTTCTTTCATTCTACTGCATCAGTTCCTAGTTAGTTTCATACTTCTCTAGTATCCTCCTTATTGCTCGAGCTTTTCTAGGTTAGAGGAATTGAAACCGAGACAACTTATGACTTAAACACCGGGGAATTTGTCATCAACACTCCCCACGAATCAGCTCAAAAGTACTGGATAGGTGGAGTAGCCAATGTAAGTAAAACGAATTGCATAGTTTCCTGCTAAGTACTTCATTTTTGTATCCTAATGGCGTCATAATTTCTTAATTTGGTTATGTAGCACGCGACACACACAATTGTTTTCTCACAGTTGAGTATGAATGGGAAAGATCAAGGGGTCCATGCATTCATAGTCCAGATTAGAGATGAAAATGGTAATGTCTGTCCGAATATACGGATTGCAGATTGTGGTCACAAGATTGGCCTGAATGGCGTTGATAACGGTCGCATATGGTAGTTCTTCTTCATACTCATTTTTCTTTCTTTATTACTTAGGGTGTTCATGTGAAATTACTTCTCATTTCTACTTAGGTTTGACAATGTCCGAGTGCCTAGAGAGAATTTGCTTAATTCAGTTGCTGATGTTTCTGCTGATGGGGAATACCATAGTGACATAAAAGATCCAGATCAGGTGTTCTTTCGGTTTAATCATTCATGTAATCATGTTGTGGTTCGACAATGCTTATAACTTGAAAGTCTTCTTCTGTTATTGTAGAGGTTTGCAGCATTTCTCGCACCCTTAACTTTAGGCCGCGTAAATATTGCTGCTACTGCAGTTTACATAGCTAAGGTAAATGAAAACAGCTTAACTACCAAGGTGAGCTTTACTAGTAGATGTTGACATTTTTTTTTTGTTCTTGTTAGGTTGGTTTGGCCATTGCTGTAAGGTACTCATTATCAAGGCGAGCATTCAGTCTTTCACCAAATGAGCCAGAGGTTCTATTGCTTGACTACCCTAGTCACCAACGCCGTCTCTTACCTTTACTTGCAAAAACGTAAGATACTTTGTCAGTGTTGAATCTAAATATGATAATCACAAGCAGGAACCCGGCTGAACTCTTATTTTATTTGTACTTGTTTGCTTGCAGCTATGCCATGAGCTTTGCTGCAAACTATTTGAAGTTTCTTTATGTGAAGAGGACTCCTGAAACAAGCAAAACTGTTCATGTAGTTTCAAGTGCATTAAAGGCTGCGCTAACTTGGCACAATATGCGTACTCTTCAGGTTTACCAACAGTAACTTGTTATTAAAACTTTTTTACTCTTAGGGTTCGTATGGAAGTGCTAAGAATTATTCCCGACAAAAACTATGTTTGTCTAAAAGTCTTTTAAGACATGAAAGTAATCTCATCATTTCCATTTTCTTTTCTTACCCTTATACGATTTTCATTCCGTTTACATTCCACCACTAACCAAACGGGCACTTATTCTGGATCTGAGTAAGTTGAAGTATATACATACAGGAATGCCGTGAAGCATGTGGAGGACAAGGTGTGAAGACCGAAAATCGTATTGCCCAGTTGAAAGGCGAGTATGATGTTCAATTGACATTTGAAGGGGACAATAATATTCTCATGCAACAGGTATGGCCTCAAAATTGGTTGATCTGTGCAGCAAAAGAAATTATACTAACAGATTCAGTACATAACCAGGTAAGCAAGGCACTCTTGTCGGAATTTACAGGTGCAAAGAAACAGAAGAGGCTATTTAAAGGGTTGTGGCTAGAACATATGAATGGAGATAGCCCCGTAATCCCGACACAGCTCACAAGCTCTAAAATGAGATGCAGCCAATTCCAAGTAGGATTTGTTTCTGAATTCACTAGTCTTTCATATCATCAATGCTGTGAAATATATTGACAGATGAGTGATTTAATTTGCATTGACTGGCCAGACTGATGTTTTCTGTTTGAGGGAACGAGATTTACTGAGTCGTTTTGTGGAAGAGATTTCACTACATCAAAATGAAGGGAAAAGTCGACAGCAAGCTCTCGCTCTTGTAAGATCATTCTTTCATGTTCAAATTTTGTGTGTCCGTATTTGAATTTCTAACTCTGTGTGGCTTTCTGAACTGAATAGAGCTATCAGCTCGCTGAAGATCTGGGCAGAGCTTTTGCTGACAAAGCAATTTTGCTTACCTTTGTAGACGCTGAAGCAAATGCTCCTACACCTCCACTTAAGGTAAACATAATCTATCCTTGTCGGAGCTGTCGCCTGAAGCAAAAGCTAGCTCTTGCCTATTTAACCCAATTCTTTCAAATTATAGGCGCTGCTAAGCCTAGTGAGGTCGTTATACGCGCTGACAGTCATGGATGAAGACGCTTCTTTTCTCCGATACGGCCACTTGTCGCCTGAGAATGCCAAGAATGTGCGCAGTGAGGTGACGGAGCTCTGCAAGGAAGTGCGTCCGCATGCGCTTGGATTGGTGGCTTCCTTTGGAATTCCCGATGAGTTTCTTGGGCCCATTGCTTTTGATTGGATTGATGCCAACTCGTGGTCATCTCAGCAAATCTTATGATGCATGTCAAAAAGACATAGACTGTGCTCTCTTGCTAATGGAACGTTGTGTAATAAAGCATAATGCTAATGTATATCATTGCCATATATATGTCATTGTGCATACATAACATCATTTGTTATGAATTCGGAGGGCCTAAATTTCCCATTATGCTTATGTTGAGTGATAGATTTGAAGATACATTAGCATACAAAATCACAATTAAATGTTCAATTAAGGTTGGAAGGATAATGGATTTTAGCCGGGTTGTTAGGTGACATTTTTGGGTTTCAACCTCCCCTTACATACATATATATATATAAAAAGTTCATATTTAGAGAATATGTAAAACATTTTTAATAATCTCTACCTACCAACAAGTTTCAACTCAAATACATCCAGGATTCCTAAATGGACCCCTTGAATCATGTGTCTTAAAAATAAGTAATTGTTTGTATTAGATTAATAATTATCTTATCAAAATTAAATGTTTTATATATTTATATATAATAGTAGTTATTTATCTGTAATAGTATATATAAATAATAATTTAATATCAGTAAAATAAAACATATTCATTAAAAATAGGGTAGATATTTAGTTGTACCAATATAAATATCCATTAATAATAAACTGCATTTTAAAAAAGAATATTGTATAAAATGTCATACCCTAAACCTTTTTTTTTTAGCTAATCAAAAGGCAATATCTTGATTAATTTGAGAAAGATGTTTTGAGTTGGTTGGTTAACCAGTCTTCTTCTTCTATAATGTGTCATGCCAGCTAACTGAAAAGTTTTTTTTTTTTTTTCTGATTTAATGCTTGCTCATTTAAGGCGTTTTTCCTTTCAAAAACTAAAAAATTGCAAAAAAAAAATAATAATTAAATAAATAAAATCTTAAATTTTAAGATTAGTTCCAGCAAATAGTAAAAATTTTAAAAAAAATTAATCTAAAATTCAAATTTAATCTCTGATTTAATATATCCAAATTTATTAACACTAATATACCATCCACATTTACCCTAAATATATTGTTAGAAGAAGGAAAAAAAAGGAATCAAGAAATAAATACAAGTATTCAGTTGGTAAATATGGGCAAAAGGAATTGTCTCAATCAGAGAATCAAAACTCCTTCAAGCCTCAGTTTATTATCTTTAAAATATTAAAAGTAATAAAGTATCATTGCGATCGAATGTAATGATTTTAAATATTTTGTATTATACAACAATATAAATGCCTCTTACTATAATTGCATGTAATCCAATTTAAAATAATAAATTCGGATTTTGAGTTTTTAAAAAATGAATTTATATACTAAAATAAATAAATACACCACCAATCAAACATAATTTATTTTATTTTTTGGAAAAAAAGAATTACATGATAAAGAGTATAGGTCACTATAGCGTGCAAGTGCAAAATGCAAGTATTATTATACATAGAAACAAAAAGTATTATTATTATAGTTTCCATTGTCAAATGCCAGGCTGCCCACTCTCCATGTGTCGGCTACCATTTCTTTTCTTTTCTTTTTTATAAAAAAAAATAATTTAATACACTGGATAATACGTCATCGAAAAATTTGAAGGACCAAAAAACCCAGAACAAACGAAGTATAAAAATACACAAAAATATATAAGTTGATCCAAAAACAAAGACGTCTCCAAAAAACCTAGCTAATTATGCTTAAAACTCTCTCTACATATATATACACATAAAATAACAGCTCTTATCGTATAATCATGAGAACAATTCGTAGTTATTATTAGTTTTGTTATGAAGGTGTCATGTCGTTTAATGCATTATTCGTAGTTATTGTTGATTGTAAATAGGTTGAATATAGGGTGCGGTTCCCATGAGAACAACCTTATCGTGTAATCATGAAAACAATTTTACACCGTCGGATGATGAGTATTAAGGGTCGAAATTTAGGATAGATATCATAATTATTAGTAATATTCTGAAACTAATAATAACTACGAACTGTTCTCATGATTACACGATAAGGTTTGTTCATATATATATATATATATATATATATATATATATATATATATATATATATATATATATATATATATAGTGTAGATCATATGAGAACAAGCTTATCGTGTAATCATGAGAACATATTCGTAGTTATTATTAGTTTTGTTACGAAGGTGTCATATCGTTTAAAGTATTATTCGTAGTTATTGTTGGTTGAATGGATTATTCCTAATTATTGTTCGTAATTATTATCAATATTGATATCTACACTAAATTTTGACCCTTAATACTCATCATCCGACGGTCTAAAATTGTTCTCATGATTACACGATAAGCGTGTTCTCGTAGTAACCACACCTATATATATATATATATATATATATATATATATATATATATATATATATATATATATATATATATATAAAATCATTTTTTGTATAGTTGCCACCAGCTAGCTAATTATGCATTCAAATGATACATAGATAGTGATACATTTTGGGATTTTTCAATCTATGTGAGGACATACATTTATAATTCCCTTTTCTAAAAATAGTTTTGAACAAAAATATTTATTATACACAGAAAGATATTTTGAATTTACATTTTTATGGAGTAGAATTTATAATGCTTATTTTATAAAACAAATATTTGGTTTGGAATTTGGGTATTTCTACTATATAAATAAAGTCTGGCTAAGGCTACAGTAAATTGTCCATAGAGGCTTTAGTTATTGCTAACTCACTCGATCGACCTACTAACCACATACTTAACAAGACATGAGACGAATTAGCACAACCGTGTTTCATATAGCACGATCATGTACATTTGTAAACATTTGATCAAACGAGCATAAGCGCGAGCGCGATGTGTATGCGTTCAAATGCAATATGTTGCAAAGTGACATTCCTTTCATTATGAAACACTATCGTGTTGAACTTAATCCACAAATCGTCGGTAAAACCCTCGTTGTTCAATCGTGTAAAATACACCGTAAACATGTATAACAACAAAATGTACCGAACAATTACATTTTATGTGTTGAATAAAGTCTAAAGAGATCCAACTAGTTCAATTGGTAAGGTTTTGAAGGCCTATTAACCAGAATTCGAAACTCCTAATCTTTGTAACAGTTATCTTTCAATGAAATTTAGCATCAACAAGATGCACAAGCAATATAGGGTCAGAGTTAAACGAGAAATTTCTTACGATAAGATTGAAAACTTCCTATAAACGTTCGTAATTTCCTGTCCCTCACGTGGTTCAATCCGTTATATATCGATTTGGATTAAATTTTATACATATAAAACTTAATTCTTATTTTATACAATTTTAAAGAAAAAACAAATCTTGAAACACATGTTTGGTGGCATCCAATTTTCCATTGTAATATTACAAGTCCAAAGCCAACTCATTCCACTTCACTATCTTCTACTCTCCGCCATATAAACCCACATCTCCACACCCACAATAACTCACTCTCAACCCCAAAAATGGCAACCTCCATAAATCTCTTTGCTCTTTCAGCCACCCTCATCCTCCTCCACGTCCACCACACCGCCGCCGCCACCACGGCAGCCCCAGCCCCATCATCGAGTCCCGTAAACCTAACCGACATCCTCTCGAAAAACGGCGCTTACTCCACCTTCATCCGCCTCCTGACCTCCACCCAAGTCGCCAGCCAGATCGAAAACCAGCTCAACTCCTCCACCGACGGCATGACGGTATTCGCTCCGACCGATAACGCCTTCACTACACTCAAAGCCGGAACCCTAAACAGCCTTACTTCTCAACAGCAAGTCCAACTAGTCCTCTACCACGTCCTTCCTAAATTCTACAGCTGGGATACTTTTGACACCGTTAGTAACCCCGTTAACACTCAAGCTTCCGGTCGGACCGGAAACTGGGGAGTGAACATCACCTCGTTTGGTGTTCAACAAGTTAATGTCTCGACCGGAGTTGTTACAACTCAGATCAATAACGCACTTAGATCCACGTCTCCTCTTGCGGTTTATCAGGTAGAGAAGGTTTTGTTGCCCGATGAGTTGTTTGGCGCCAAGGCGAATGCACCCGTTGAAAGCCCGGCTGCCGAAACCGTTTCTTCATCGAAAGCTAACTCGACGGTAGCGCCGTCAGCGTCCAAGGAGGCCAGCGGAGTTGCTGGGAGCGGTGTGGCTTTGGCCTTGGTTGCAGGCCTTTCGACTCTTTCTATGGGATTCATCTTTTGAGATCAATGAGGATGAAACGCTGCGTTTTCTTTTTCTTGGAGATTATGTTGATTTGATCTTTGTATCTAAAATTTTAAGGTTTTTTTGGTGGAGGCTTGTTCTTTAAATTTGATTGTATGGATTCGTTCATTTTGAGTAATAAAGATCATTAGCCGACATGCACATTTAAACATGTTCAGGGCATGTTATTTTCCCATATCTGGTCTTAGTATATCAGATATCGGTATCGATATCACGGAGATGGATATGAAATTGATATTTGTATCTTATACTTGCGTTTGGATCAGATAATGGGATAAGTGAAAGGGAGAAGAATCTGATGCCGGACTATTTGTAAAGATATCAGAAAATATAAAATAGTAAAGGATTGAGATATGGGTATATCACTTTGATACCCATATACTCAATTACGAAAGTATGAAGAACAGGCCCTTATATTGAATGATCGCACAAATCATTAATATTTTCTGAACATAATATCATACATAAACTCGTAAAAGAAAAAATTACTGAACTTTAACTAAACATATGATAAAATAGTATTACATATAGTGAGACACAGCCTATCCACCTGAAAGTCTGAAGCTTTTCGATCTGCCGATCTACACTTCAGCTTCTATAAAATAACAGTAAGTGCTAACAACATGCCACATGATCGCCAGGCGATCATCGTTGTCCTATCACTGCTACCTGATCCAATAATAATAATTATTATTCTTTTAAATGTCGCCATATATCCTTTTCTATGAAGAACAAAAAAGTCCAGCTCGCAGCCTGCCTCATGCAATGCCAATCGACAGCTATTCAGTGAATATAAGATGTTGAGTTCTGATTTGCTCGTTTGTTTTTTCTCTGTGTTTTCTGATGTTTGATTTCTGATGTTTGCATGTCCTTCTGTTTTCTGCTGTTATTTTTGTTTTAAAGGGGCTTTGAGGAACAAGCTTCAGCAACATTCATGGAAACAGTAAAAAAAATGTAATAGGATTGCAGTAACCTTTAGTACAATCATTCACTTCTGAGGAATAGTAACTAACCTTTGGTATTCAACTAAATAAGATCAAACTTGTTAAATTACAGGAGAACCAATTCTACAACAAGAGAATTTTAAACAGTTGAATGTGGGGTAAACTGTAAAGATCACATGGAGTCTAACCAGGAGTCAAAATCCTCCATAACCTTCGACTTGGTACCAGGATGTAGGGAAGACGACAATTGGTTGCCAACTGATTCAGCATTTACGTCTAATGAGTGAGAAACCGCGTGTCCTAATGCAGAATTCGATGTCACCTCAAGTAACTCGTCAATGTCATTGTTCAGATTACTACCTAAAGATGCCCAAGTTTTTTGTTTAGTAATGGCACTTGAAACATTGCTGTCTGCATTAGATGAACCCGCTAAGTTAGTTTCGTTAAATGAGTCAAGCAGCATGTCGAGGTCTGCCTCAAAGCTGGGCATTTTCTTGCCAATTTCAGATTCTCTCGAGTGCATATTCCCAAAAGAACCGGATTTATGATTTGCTAACTTATCATCCAATTGCCTCTCTTGCCTTGATGGCCAAGGAGCTTGGTGGGTCGTGTCAACACCATCCGATTGCAAACCAGAACTTTCTTTGCTCACTGTTCTTCCTTCTTCTGCCTTGGATGAGTACTGGAAGGGAAAATCATCTACTTTGCTGCTCTGTTCCACAGGAGCTACATCAGGCAGCATAGTATCTCTCTCATCTTTTTGTGGAACCCGCTGTAACATACAAACAAACGAAATCATTACTCGTAATTACTAAATCAAATAGAGGAAAGCTTTCACAATAATGGCATTGCCTGTGCATGATTTCTGGTTAGTTTAGTGTCAATGGAGAATGAAGCTATGGTATTTTCACAATCATCAAAATTAGAACTACATGTAATATGTTTTTAAAAATAAATAAGTAGCCAGATTCTAAAATATGTAAAACCAAGGGAGAAAACAGAGATCATACTAGTTCAGGTGGCAAAATGTCTTCTTCAATGAAGAGTCTTTTGGCTAAATCTATCCTCGCAAGCTCTTCAGAAAGTGTCTGCAGATTTAGGCTTAAAAACGGTACCTACAAAGTGATGCAGATAACTCAGAAGCTAAACCAAAAAATGTTGAAACTGTTTTAAATATTACATAAAAATACAGAAGAATGCTGAAGTTATCTAACCTCTTGGATTGAAACCGCTTCATCCTCCATCAAGAAATTGTCACCACCAGTCCAAGAAAGAATGCTTTCTCCACGAACAGAAAGCATAGATCCTAGTCCTTCAGAGAAGTCTATTGAAAATTGGAACATAAATCAATACCAATGGCGTGCGAACAAATGCATTTGCTTATTTAGAAGCTCATAATTCATTGCAATCAAATATGTTTGTAAACCTAACTAAAAATACCAACAGATGACATATTTTTATGAGAATAACATCAGTGTAGCACAGTCAAGTAACAACATTTAATCTAGAAAGGAAAGATGATAGCTTTATCAGGAACTGAAATTAGGGTTTATTATTCATTCCCAAAAACCAGCAACGGAATTACAGTACCTTAATCAATTGTAAATCCGATAAATTATCCAATTTGATATTGCTAAGAGAGATAGTACCAGGGAAAATGTCGTCTAAAGAAGCAGAGAAATTGGCAGGTGATTGGGACTTGGCCTCGGAAATCAGAAAGCTGAAATCAGCACCTTTGCTCTTAGGCATAACCACATCCGTATTGGGAGCGGCGGAATCCGACCCCAAAAGACCGTCTTCTTCTTCTGAATTATAATAACGGTCCCAATTGGAAGGAAGAGAAGAGCCCGGATCGGACCTCTTTCTCTGTCCCTCATCTTTCACGGCGGCCTTGGGGTTATTCGACGAAGAAGAAGCTATCGGATTCGCAGCTTGGCGGTGTGGTTTTCTAGGCTGGTGGTGCTTAGTATGTGATCTCTTCGATCTCGCCATTGCTTTTACATCCATCTTCGGAGACCGCTCGTCCGCTCGCTGTAAACTCAATTAGCTGTTAGGATGCCGAAAACAGAGTGAAGAAGGATTTTGGTTGATTAAATAAATCACAAAATCCTAGTTTTTATAACTTGTAGGATAATCTTTCCTATTTGGTTGCTTAAATTTTTTTTAATATTTTAAAAATCGAATTAAAATATGCCCCTTAAAATTAGATAAATTTAAATTCAAAATTATTAGAGTGAAAATTTGAGTTTTAAAATCAAATTATTAGAGTGAAAATTTTAAAAATCACAAAATCCTAGTTTTTATAACTTGTACGATAATCTTTCTTATTTGGTTGATTAAAAAATTTAAATATTTTAAAAATCGAATTTTATAAGAGTAAAATTTTAAAAAAATTATATAAGATAAAATAGAGATTGTTATTGAATATATGCCCCTTAAAATTAGATAAATTTAAGAAATCATATTTGATAAGAATAGAAATTGTTAGTGAATATTTATATACTTAAAAATATATAATTTCAAAATCGAAAATCACCAAATATGAAATACGTAACTTATAAAAATAAAAAATTTAGCATTCGAATTTTATGAGTGTAAAATTTTTTTAATAAATCACCAAATATTTGTTTTTATGTAAATGAAAATTTAAATTCTAATTTTATAAGAGTGAAATTTAATTAAAAAAATTTTAAAATCGTAGTTTTTTTTCAAAATTTGTAGAATAACCTTTCTTATTTGTTGATTAAACAAATTTAAAGATTATAAAATTCAAATTTGATAAGAGTGACAATCAAAAAAAACATATCGGATAAAAATTGAGATTGTTATAGAATATCTATCCCTTTAAAATTTGATAATTTTAAAAGTAAAAATTAAGAAAACACCAAATCAAAAAATATGTAACGTATAAAATCAAAATTTAAATTTTGAATATTATAGGAATGAAATTTTAAGAAATCATATTGCATAAAAATCGAAATTGTTAGTGAATATTTATATCCTTAAAATTAGATAATTTTAACACCAAAAATCATATTTCATATATAAGTTTAAATGAAGTTAATTTAATACCGAACTAATAAAAGTAAAACCTAATTTAGAAAGAAATTTTAATAAACTATTTTTCAAATACTTTGATAAGTTTCAAATATGTGCTTAAAGCTCAAAAAACTCATATTTCATATATATATAAACACACTATACTATAATTGAGAATGCATGAAAATACAGGCTCAATCTTCTTAATCTGTACTTCTTGATTTGGTTACAACCTGATCAATTTCACCATCAATGCGTATCATGCATTGAAGAAAAATGTACAAAGAGGTTCGAAAGACCTTATTACACAAATGAAGAGAAGCACAAAATGCAAAAGTTAGTTCTATTATCAGTAATCAAATTCTTATTTTGCACACCCTCCCGATGAAAATAATTTATAAGAGCATTAACGATAATTAAATAAAGTCTTCATGGACAGCAGAAGGGGAAGATAGCAGTGGAAGAAGGACTTGGCCTTCCAGTACTGTTACTACTCCTCTGATCAAACGAGATTATCGAAGAGGTGTAAGGTACGACGTCGTTTTGCTTATGATGATGAAACTGACTAGTCCCGCCAGTACTCCCCTTCAGCTTAAGGGAGATGATGGGCCCACCAGCAGCGGTCCCACCGGAGCACTGACGTGGCTGAGTTTGGTAGAAGACTTTGGAGACGACAAGCTCACCTTCCTTCTCTTCTTCGTCGAGTCCGAGATGATATTGGTGCATGACCCAGTTGGTTTTTTCTGGTTTCTTTTGTTTGCCGTAGTTTGTGTAAAGGACTAGAATCTTCTTGTAGCCTTTGACTTTGCCTGATGCAATCACGGGTCGGGTCTTGCCTGTTTTGTGCCAGCGGGTCTCGGATCCATCGTCGTCTGTGTGGACTTTGCGACGCTTTCGGGTCCCGGTTGTGTAGGCTTTTGATGGTCGATGGAAGAAATGTCTTACTTGTCCGTCTTGGTTTACGCCTGCATGTATATTTTATGCACGATGATAATGATTGAGCTCAACTACCAACTCAAAATAAAAAATGTTCTCATTCTATATGAGTATTTTCAAAATTAGGGTTTGGGTTGGTATTCGATCATCTTGTTTTCCCCAATTCGATTGTGCTGTGTGATTCAATTGATAAGAACACAAACTTACTGAACCAGGTCAGTATGAAACCCTAAATTATAATTTTACCAAACAAACTATGAAACCCTAAATCGTTTAACATACAAGTTTTATAGATCAAAGCTGTACATGAGAAATCTGCAGGTAAAAATCATAGATGAAAGAAAAAGAGTGAGGAAAGGGATGATAACCTGGTAATTTTTCAGGATGAGTATAGCAGATCCCATTTTCACCTTCAAGTGTGTAGATGAATTCATCGATCAGAGGATGAAGCCTGTGACGAGATTCCGGCTTCACTTTCCCTTCCAAATGCAACAGAATCTCTTGATCCGTCGGATCAAACCTTACTCCCGCCGGTAACCCCGGCAGTTCATTTATCCTTCTTCCCTACAATGAATTTACATCATATATTATATATATATATCTTCACTGAGATTCGTTAGTATGAACTTTTGATACCACAATTCAAACCTGTTCTTGAACACTGATCTGATGTCCACAAGAAGGACAGCAATTCCTGCATTCATCAATTTTCTGAACAAAAACCGATCCTCCTCCAACTCCATTGCTAGTATTGTTATTTCTTGATGGTGATGAAGAAGAAGAAGAGATCTTTTCGACAACTACGTCGTTAACGTTGCTGCTATCGTTACACCAAGTCATGATAGTTTATCTACAGTGCTGCATTCTAATCAACCAAAGATCAAAGAAGAAGAAGCACAATGAAAGGAAAGAACAAAGGTTATATATGAAAGGTG
Source organism: Fagopyrum esculentum (assembly GCA_033239045.1). Lineage (NCBI taxonomy): Eukaryota > Viridiplantae > Streptophyta > Magnoliopsida > Caryophyllales > Polygonaceae > Fagopyrum > Fagopyrum esculentum. The sequence goes on from BSUD01000006.1 coordinate 635,959, forward strand.
TGTATATATGTATGTGCTTTAACTAAGCCTAGTTTCACTTGTGGGTTGGGAAAGAATAGAATTCTGTGTAAGCTTTTTGTTTGGCTGAATTCTCTTCCCAACCTCAGCAAGTACTTTATGGATGCGTATAATTGAACAGAAAGAGGAGAGTCAAGTGAGGAAAAGTGAGATATTAAATAGGGTTTGTTAGAGAGAGAGTTTTGCTTGGTTTTCAAGTTTGTTTTCTGGGTGTTTAAGGGGATGTTTGTGTGGTGAGGATGACCCTTGAAGAAGAAACAATGTGTATATTCAACAACTAGCTGTTCAAATGTTACTTTTTTTACTTAGTTGTATTACATATAGTTATACATATACCGTATATGTAAATAAAATAATATCTGGACTTTGTAGGTAAGATCAGTAATGCTAGTTGGACCATATGCAAAAGTAAAGAATCCAAGTTCATTGCTAAAAGAAAGCCTTAATATGTAAAGTAGGTTACATAAGACATGTAACATTTTTCGGAACTTTGCAGTGTTCGTCACATCTTTCGAGAAATCAACATTGTTGCAGATCGTCTGACGCTGCTAGGATATAACCCGGATGGATGTATGCATGAATTTGTTGCCACAAGACGTTGATGACCTCATCCGCAATTATGTTTTAGGGCAATTAGTCTCTAGAGTTTGACCCGCATTCATTTTTAAGGAGGTCCAGTACCATCTGCGTTTGTAAGCGCGTTTTAATCTTAAAAAATGCTAAGCTGCAGTTATACGGGAGATAGTCTAACCCCCTAATACCGCTTGATTCCAATGTTGCGGAAAAATAAGTAGAATAATACTAACTATTCAGATGGTACCGGACCTCCTTTAAAAACGCGTTTAAAATTGCTAAGAAGCGAATATCGTAGCAAATCACCGAACTCAATACATCAATGTGTAGTGTGTAGGGGTGTAATACAAGCCGAACGAGCCGAGCATCAGCATGCTCAAGCTTGACTCGTTTATAAACGAGTCGAGCATGATCCGAGCCTAAAATTTGTAAGAACTTTAAAATGTGCTCAAGATTGACTCGTTTAGAAAGTGAACGAGCTCGATCCGAACTTTTGACGAGCCCAACCCGAATGAGTTTGTCTCATAAAACAACCCTAGCAATGTATTATCCTTTATTTATTGACATGAGAACATTTCATCTTCGGTTTATAACTTACTTATGTAGTATTTTGATATTTTTGAATATTGATTAATTTAGTGATAAGTAATATAAAAAAAAACGTAAAGAAGGTGGATGTTAATGAAAAGAACATAATGTGTATGTAAAGTTGAGTAAAGATTGGGCAATCTCTTGCACCTTTCTTTTGAAGGGGGAGAGGGATCGGTATATGTTCAGTTCTTATGTCATACTAGAGTGTGCATAAAGTTAGGAACACTAACCTCGCAAGTAATTGCTTTTTAAATTTATTATATTTTCTTTTCTTTTTATTATATAAAATGCCGAATATATTTCTTCCGTATGTTTATATGTTGGAGAATCGATGTGTATATATATATGTGTGGAGAATAACTTTGAGTGCCCAAGTTGAATGAGGATAAAACGTTAACAAAACATATACTGACTAACCGCTCTAATACCATGTCAAAGTCCGATACAGACATATATTGGAGATAAACTTTTTATTCTCGGAAAATTTTAAAACTAATTCATAAAATACTCTTATTATTATTGTTGATTATTTTTAGGATTCAACTTGGCCTTATGTGTTCGTATTGTCCAAGTCGATTATAGAAGACCTAAATTTTTAGAAAACCTAGATCGAACCGGAATTTTAGGCCAGACTAACCTCTTTTTATTGATTAATTTCTGGTTCGAGCTGAATTTTGAACTGAGATTGGAAATCACTTTCACCCATACCATAGCCGGACCATACAACAAAAAATAACGGTCTAGTTTTCCGGTATGGTATGGATCTACACAACCCTACTCATGTATACTCGTATGAAAACATGATGGCTAGTTGTAAAGAAATGGCATGTTATATGTTTGTCCAAGCGTTAACTAGATCGATCTAGACTTGTTTTTTGCCATAACGTCCATTTTTGGGGCCTCTCGGCAGAACAAGGCTACCACTTAGCAAGGTGGGACTCTCATGGGTGCGCACATTGCCAATATAATTGGTATTTTATTTTTATTAGTTCTTAGCTCTTGTTGTCAATTACTGATTTTTTAGCGATGGGCTCGAAACTATTTGAGTTGACTTATGCGGCCTCTCGGTAGAAGAGGGAGAAAGCTCAATCAACTATCTCGTTCAGCATATAGTATGGTAGTTAGGTGTTTATCCATATAGCTTATAAAATCAAATGGAGATGTGAAGCTTTTATACGATATTAGGCAAATTTTCAAGACCCCTTTTGTAATGTAGTTGGGGATTCGGCATGGTTCCATAGAGGGAAGGATAGCAGGGTCTATTGAAATAAGATAAGGGTCTCACATCCAAGTTTTCAGTGAAAGAAGGTTATCTCGTTTTTCACCCAACAGAAGGTGTCCAAAACGGTGTGTAAAGAACTTATTAGAGAGTTGATTAGAAAAAAAAAAAAAAAAAAAGATAGAGCGAGGATAAGATTCACCGGGCAAAGAAGAAAGAATTAGAAAGAATAGCATATTCCGAACATGTCAGTTTTCTCTCGTTCTTGAATTATTTCGTATTTTACCCTTTCTTTCTGGTTATCCCGCAATTACGAGTCTAATATATAAAATCAGTTGATTGCCGACCTCAGAACACTGGTGCTCTAAACCGGACACCAAACCTCAAAGAAACTAAACAAATGAAGAAAAAAAAGTAGATAGGTAGTGAAAGCATCATCTCCCCTATGCAGGCAAGATCTCCTTGTCACCATGAAACCTTCAAACTCACCAACTCATGCTTAGTAAACCTCCCATTTATTCCTTCTAGTTCACCAGTACTTATCATGTCATTTATAATCTTCAAATTCAATATTATTACCCTTGAATTTGGATAATTGCATGACTTTTACGCAACAAATACGTAAATATATGATTGTAGGCAATACTATATATATATTACAAATTTCTTGTCTTATTCCTAGATTATGTGTAATTTGTGTATAGATATGTAGGACCAATATTTCTATTGCTTTTAAAATTAAGCAAGAATTAACCAATTGGCATAGTTTAATCATTGTTTTGCTACCACATTCAAGCCACTAGGAATTTAGGATATCTTATTAAATAAATTAAATTCCGAAAAAAATCTACTTTTTTTATATTTTATAAATTTATAAAAATCTAGCTAAAAATTTATATCAAAAATCTAGCTAAAAATCTACTTTTACCAAACACTCAATTAATTTTTTTACTAGATTTTTATATTTTATAAAATTATACAATAATCTACTCAATCAACTACACAATTAGCTAAAACTATCAAAAAAAAAAAAGAACTTAAACTACTTAATTTCGTCTTATCGAACATGCCCTAAGTTTAACGGTTTTTAAAACCGTCTTATGCAAAACTCTCTTATTTGTAACAATTTTATAAGAAATTTAACATTAAAACACAAGTATATCACTCATTACTTCGTGGTGATGATAAAAAAATTTATCCAAATAATGTATTGTCAATATTATTATTGAAAAATATTATCAGCTTTTGGACTAATATTTGGACTTTGGATAGATAACAAACCCTACAAAGTTCTAATGACAAAAAATGGATTTAAATGGCCTGCAAAAAGTTATAAAAGCCTCGGATAGACCAAAAAAAAAGTTGATATAAAATCTAGGGGCGGACATATGCCTAGTTTCAATGAGATTATGTTTTATGAGGATGTTTTTGCCTTCTGATAAAGAGTTAACTTTTCATTTTAGAAGAAGTTGTTTTTATAACAATCCCAAACTTCGTGTTCTCGTTGCAAGGATGATTTAAGTTGGACTAGCTCTACAAGATAGACTAATTTAACCGTTTTTTCGTTATTTAAAAAAAAATAGTGAAATGTTTGGGTCTTGTATGATATTTAATTAAAATAAGAATAACAATAAGATAAAGTTGTATATTTTATATCAATGTAAAAACATCATTTGTTAAATACCAATTACTTTTTATTAATATGTTTAAAAATAATAGGTTAATGTGTTAAATATGTATAAGGTATAATAGATAAAAAGTATTTTTGTAAATCATACAATTTATATTATTGGATACTTTCATTTATTTCGATCCAACTCTCTAAACCCTCGCAAACTCCTCTCATCTGTCACCGTTTTCCGATCCGACGATGGCTACCGCTGCTGCCGCCAGATCGGTTTTCCGCTCCTCCTCCTCTCTGCGCAGCGCCGCATCCAGGGTTGCTTCTGGGGCCAAGCCAACCACTTCTTCTTTCCGGGCACTGAACAATAAACCCCTCTCTAATCGCCTTTTCAGGTAAATCTTCTTCACTTGTATGAGTTTGGTTGAGATTTGGGTCTGGTTGTTTGTGCCTTAACTTAATCGAATGTTTATTGGATGTTCAAAGGTCTCCCGTTCAGTTAAGCGCTTGTTTGGAGACGATGCAGCCTTTCCACACGGTGACTGCCTCTGCTTTGATGACTTCTATGCTTTCTATCTCTCAACGCAGCTTCGGTTGGCTCCCTGAAGGTACCCACAAGCTTATCCTTTTCAGATGCTTCGCATTGCTTACTGTTTTCTTTGTTGGGTCTCTTGATTGTCGTTTTGTTTTTATCGGCTTTCATGTGTGCTTGGTTTTACTTCCCATTCGGTGTTTGATTTTCATAGATATGCCATTAGTTTTTCATGGATTCATAAATTGTCAATTGCTAGGGCTGGAAGTAATTTGCTTCCGAGTTTCGAGTAAAGCAAGATATGGGTTGGTTAGCACAGATTTAGTCTAGCTCTTTTCCATGGAGATATCTGGTTATGGAATTGTACTTGAATGACTAATCAAGCTATATGGAGACATATATTAGAGGAATCTGATATTTGACATTTTGGCCTCTTGGCCTTGGGCATTGCATCGTCTCCAAAATGTATGTAAAATGGAGGAGGTTTAAAAAACAACTTCGGTTTAATATGTTGTTTTATTTATAATGAATAATAGAGCTATTCTTTTACATTTAAATGTAGGTTGTTTCCAAATAGCTACTTGAATGTAGATCATCAAACTTCTTTCCAGTAATTTAGTGCCCATACACTCCCTCCCTTGGTCGCCGTCAATTTCCCAAATTCCACCCAAAATTTTTTGTGCTACTTTTGACCTTGTTAAGAGCAGCAATCTTAATAATTCACCTAATTGATTTTCTTTCTTCTTGACGTAGGTATCTAGTCCATCACTTGATTTCTATTTCTTACTTGCAACTTGGTAAGTTAGTGGCTATTATGTTTACCGTTAGCCCTATCATCCTAATGGGAACAATTTCTCGTTACCTCTTAATAATTCAAATTTTTTGCTGCTCTTGGGCTTATATAATAGTTACCTTTTTTATTAGTCTGTAGTTAGGACTATAATGACTATTCTTTGCCTGTACATTTTAGATGCTTGGAGGTGGAGTTATATCTTGTTTATTCCTCCATTGCATTTTTAAGTATACCCACTGCATACTTTGCACAATTTCTCGTTTTATTTATCAAAGTTACAACAGAAAGAATTATCAGAACTTGGTTGTCAGAATATAGTGACATGATAACATATTATAAAATTTTCTTTTCCAATTGGTGTAAAAGGGTTCAAGATGTCTCGTCCTTCTATTATGTAATGAGGGTGATCTATATGCCTATATGCTACTCGATGAAAACTTCGGAGTCTGAATCTAGTGTGGAGGGGCATAATGTGTTGTTCTCATCGTTGCATACCTATATAAACTAGAAATGTTTTTTGGGGACAAATGAGATCTCGGAGAAATATTTAATACGTGTTTTTATTACCGTTGTAAGTATGACCGTGTGAGATTGATGAGTGATCATGCTGATACTGCTTATTTAATCAGCTTGCAATAATGATGCATGATTATTGAGGTTCATCCAAGGTTTCCTGATACCCAAATCAAGCGACAATGGCACCAGATATCTGAAGCTTGACATGCACACCAACTGGCCAGCTTTATTGTGATCTATTTCAAATTTTCCTAGCAGCTTATTAATTTTTGTAGAAGTTTTTTTTTTTTATCATTTGTTTAATAGCAAGCCAAGGGTTTAACTGTTATTTATTTTTGACAAAAGATCCATTTATAGTAATGATCTTCTGAGTATTGCTAATTATTGTCTACCATATCTGTTCTTTTGTAACTCTGTGAGTAGCTTTGATTTATATGTAAGGCATAAATAAATCTCCGATAAATGTCTTGACTTCATCTCATACTTGTTTAGGACTGTAATGACACTTTCAGCTGCTGCCTGCCCTGATGACTTGAAGACCACCTGTTAGTTCCTCTAATCCTCTCCTTGAATAGCTTAGAAGTTAGACCTCTAAAAAGATGCACCGGTTATCATTGCTAATAGAGATACGGACCTTAATATTCCATAAGCTTGGTGTTTCGGTGTCATTAAGAAGGCAAATTGTACGCAAAAATGGTTTTTTGTTCAAATTTGTGGCACTGTCTATGTTTGTCCAGGGCCATTATTGCCAAGCACTGGTTGCACAATTGAAATGGCCCCGAAAAATGTGGATTGAAAGTTTAGATGCCTAAGTTATATGAATTTCTTGTTACAGCTCTATTCCAAATACAAGTAAAAACTCCAGGTTAAGTTTCTGTCTCTAGTGCCCTTTTTTTTTTTTTTTAATCTGAATGCTGCGATGCATTGTCAGTTGTCACAACCCAGTCAGCCTTCTACATTAATAAACAAGTAGTGTATCGAAACATCTGCAAACATTTTGCAAAATTGCCTTAGAATTTTTCTTCTTATAAAAAAGATCATTCCATGCCTCAGGGGGACCACATTTCTGCTGTTTATTTGCGAATTAAAAATATTAAACTCTCGTGAAACCACTACTTCCTATCCAATAACCCCATCCAAGTTGATTTCCAGCCATTCATCTACCACGCCTTTCTTACTTCTCAATCCTTCACCTAAAGTCCTTTATGCCTAGGATTCATGACTTATCAATAAACCACCATGATTCTCCAAAGCTTCTGTTCCCTCTACTCACACCAATCCAACGTCCCAAAGTTGATATCAGATATTCCCCTTCTCACCTTACTAGACGAAAAATGCACTACCATGAAGGACCTCAAAAAGATTCATGCCCATATCATCAAAACCGGCCTTCACAGAGACACCATTGCCCTAAGCCGTGTCCTCGCCTTCACCGCCACTCATCCTTCTGGAGACATACACTATGCCCTCACGGTTTTCAGTCGTATCGAGAGGCAAAATCTTTTCACTTGGAATACCATCATTAGGGGTTTCTCTCAAAGCTCAGCTCCTCACTTTGCCATCTTACTCTTCATTAAAATGCTTGTTGATTCGACTATTAAACCTCACAGGCTGACTTACCCTTCATTGTTTAAGGCCTATGCTCAAATGGGTCTTGCCCATTGTGGAGCTCAGCTCCATGGAAGAGTTCAGAAGCTTGGACTTGATAAGTACCCTTTTGTAAGGAATACAATTATTTACATGTATGCTAATTGTGGGTTTCTTGAGGAAGCCTGGAAGCTCTTTGATGAGGATGATCTGGAACTCGACGTGGTGGCTTGGAATTCGATGATGTTGGGACTCGCTAAGAGTGGAAGGCTGGTTGAATGTAGGAGATTGTTTGATAAAATGGGGCAGAGAAGAACCATAATCTCATGGAACACAATGATCAGTGGCTATGTAAGAAAGGGGGAAACTGCGGAAGTTTTTGAGCTATTTGGTAAAATGCAAGAGGAGAGGATTAAACCTAGCGAGTTCACAATGGTGAGCTTGTTGAATGCGTGTGCGCACTTGGGCGCTCTTGACCAAGGCGAACGGTTTTACTATTATCTCTGCAACAACTATTCTAACTTTGAATTGAACCCCATTGTTGTAACCGCCATTGTAAACATGTTCTGTAAGTGTGGGGCAATTGAGAAGGCTCGTAGAGTCTTTGAGACAAGCCCCAAGAAGGGCTTGTCTTGTTGGAACTCAATGATCCTCGGTTTGGCAAACAATGGCTATGAAGATGAAGCTATTCTACTCTTTGAGGAGCTGGAATTTTCTGATATCAAGCCAGATGGGGTCACGTTTCTCGGGGTTGTTACGGCTTGTGTCTATTTAGGTAATGTCAAACGAGCACGAGACTATTTCTTGTTGATGACCGAAAAATATGAGATTGAACCATCGATTAAGCATTATAGTTGTATGGTTGAAGGTCTAGGAAAAGCCGGGCTTCTTGATGAGGCGAAGCGGCTTATTAAGGCCATGCCTATGAACCCGGATGTGGTTATATGGGGGTCCTTGCTTTCGGCTTCTAGGAAGCATGGCAATGTCGAAATGGCAGAAATGGCTGCTAAACATGTCAAGGAATTGGATTGCAAAGATAGCTCTGCATACGTGATGATGTCTAATGTTTTTGCAGCCTCTGGTGAGTACCAGAGTGCAGTCGAACAGCGAGTTTTGATGAGGAAGAAACACCTTCTTAAGGAGCGAGGAGGTAGTTCAATTGAGATTGATGGGGAGGTTCTAGAGTTCGCATCTGGGGGAAAGTTGCAACCAAAAGTGCAAGAAGAGCTGATCTTATTGCTATAATGACATTATTGTATGACAATAATCATATGAGTAGGTCCAAACGTCATACAAGTACGTCTTGACGCCTTCATTGACCTTGGCTCTTGTTAAGATGATGGTAGCTCTTGATAAGATGATGGACACAAAGTATCCCATGTCAAACAAACCTATCAACCCTAGTATAGGTTGGTGTACTAGTCATGTTGTCAACGGGGAACTTCATCGGGTTTATGTACTGAATTTCTAATTGCACTTACATGCCAATCACAGTTTACTGTGTTCCACTGCCAATGTTCTCGTTTCGGTTTTTTCGTGCTCCATAAGCTCAAAGCGCCTCAGCTCAGATCTACTGGCAGTGGCAGTCCCTTGGATGCTGCGGATTGATCCCTCCCATGTTTAACTCTGACAAATATTTTCACTCATTTTTGTATCACTGACAGCAGATGAGACACTATTTTGCAGGTCACAATATAAAGGCAGCTAGCATTTGTGTACATATATAGATAAGGCATGAAGTTTCAGCGCTCTGAGTAATATTACACAGCAATAATATCAGAGGGAAAAATACATTACAAGTTTAAAGTAGGAAGTTCTTCTCAAGGCTTCATTGGAGGAGTCTCACCACAATGCATGAAATATCGTCTTTGCTTTTCCTGGACACAGCTTCCTCAGTCAAGCGTTTGGCTGCGGACTGTGGATTCTTGATGTTTCTGATGCACCCCACTGCTTCTTGGTTCGACATTACCTGTGTATCTCGGAAAGTTATACCAAAGCAGGATAGGACTATAAGAGATTAAGATTCAGTCTCTTAAGTTTTGATCGTCACTCTTACCTTCCATAGGCCATCACTTGCCAGAATGAGAAACTCGGTATTTTCATCTACAGGCTTTACTATTATATCAGGATCAGAACTAAGATGAACCTTCAAGCTCTTATCTCCAAAGGCCCTCGCCACAGCTAACTGTCCATCAACCCGAGGCACATCACCTGTTTTAGGAATCAAATAAGGGTTCATTTGGGATATTACACTTCTAAACAATTCAGTAAGCATTTTTTAGTCATGAAAGATCAGAAAGCTACCTGGGATATTTGATACAAAACCGCCCCGGCGCTCAATGTCCCTCTTTTCTCTGCTTGGTTCATGATCCACAGATAGCTGTTCAGCCAACCCATTTTTGCAGATAACAGCTCGAGAATCTCCGACATTTGCAACAACCAGCTTCTCTCCATTTATAAGTATTGCTGTCACTGCAGTGGATCCACCCCTTCCCAAATCCAGTGATCTCCCCAATATCTCATTATCAGTCCTACGATATGCACTTCTAATTGCAGCCTCAGTGTTCTTCCAAAACTCTTTCTGTTTGCATCAGTAGACAAATAACCTTAGAATGAAGATAGTAATGAAGCAGCTCCAAACGAGTATAGAGAGTCTTATTATACCTCCTTTAGTATGTTGTCAAATAGATGTTTACGTAAATAGTTTGCAACATCATGACCCATATGACCGTCGAATATAGCAAAGAGACCGAGCTCCTTTTCGTCTATCTGTTTGAACTGTGACACTAAATAGTCTTCCATTGCATGCCCTGCTTTACCTTTCACTAAATTGAATCCATGACTGATATGCTTTAACTTCTTCCCCTTACCTTTACCCGTCTCCGGTGGCGACGAAATGAGTCCAGCTTTGACCTATATACATAGCAGATCAAAAAACTAGAGTTAGTCTCAGTAAATCTGTTCATAGTATAAGCATGGTTTCTTTCGGCCAAATTAGCTAAGTCTTTTTGAGATTTCCCTGGTAAGTAGGCTCGTGTATAAATAGATTGATAGTTATACATACACTCCTTCTATCTTCAAATATCATACCATATGATACTATTTCAAGAACAATTCAAAATTTGGCATGGGTAAAACCCAGAAAGCCATGAAGGGAAATGTAATCTTGATTATGTAACTGTTACTTGATCTTCCAAACCTTTATGCAAACAGATCAATAGACTTTCCCCTTTGCCCAAAACCCAAAAATAGTTATCTTAATTAGTCTGAGCAGATCCACAGAGAGCTCAAAGATTAATTTCCTCAAGGATTTGATATCTCTGATTCTCTGTGCAAGAAAACTGATAGTTCTTTGTACAGCAGCAACTAGAACAGCAAGAGTCTGCAGAGATATGCATGATGAACTACAGAAAACCCTGATTATAGGTTCAGATGTTGAAATTGTAAAACCCCAAATAACAACTGAAGATAAAATTTGTGCAGACCTTGATCTTGTGAAGAATCTCTGCCATGGATCTTGTACTGATATGTTATTGAATTCCAGTAGAGAAACAAAAACAGAGATCAAACTTGAGTGGGTTGGTTTTGAAATTTGATTTCAATTGAAGATGAGGTTGAGCTTCTTCCCTACTAAAGGAGAGGAAAATCAATGGCTGATTTGGACAAGAGGAGAAAGTCACGTGATTGAGAGATGACTTATTTATTTCTATGAATCAATTTGCTCTATTATTCAATGCAATTGCTAACTTTTAAGATACTATTTTGACTTGGTAAAAGAATCATTAATAAGGACAATAATATGTGGTTAAATTCCAGTTTAGACAATGTTTATGTCGGACATAATATATTTTATTAGGCTAGTGAATTTATTCAATTTAAGTTCACATTTTAGATTGGTGGCAAAACACGTTTTCAGTAACAGAGAAATTCAAAAAGGAAGATTCAAATCATTGAATTACTAAAATAATGTTATGGATTCAAAATTCTTGAAAAAATTAACAAGAAAGAAAAATAGATTGTAATTTATTTAAATGATTTTTAATCTTTGGATAATATTCTTGTATTTTATGGTTTTAGATATGTTCCTTTGATTATTCATCTTGTTATTAATTTCAATTATTGGCCAAAATTATCTATTTTATATATTTTTACAGTTTATAATAAAAATCATCACATACCATAATTTTATGTTGTAACACACTTACACTGGAGTCAAAGTCTAAACTAATAAGACAAAATAAAATTAAAGAATTGTTTATCCAATATAGGCAAGCTCTCGTTTTTAGGATTACCTTGAGCTTCTCTTTAACCTCTTTTTCAGAGTATTTTGCTTGTCAAGTGTTTCATGTTGTGTAGTGATCTTTACCGAGTTTTGAGAAAGGCTTATTGGTGACCGGTCAAGTTGTTTGTCTTGGAAGGGTCGTGAATTTGTGATCAACTCTTAAAAGCTTCCAAATCTGAGGTCTTCGCAGTTGTTCGCCATGCTCTTGTCTTCACTTTCTTCGATGACGGACATTGTACATTTGTACTACTCTTCGGTGGTTGGCTTGCTCTCATTTTCCTTGAAGACCTCGCTACTTTTGATTCTACTTGTTCTACGTTTGTGTTTTCTTTGATTTTCTTGTCCATGTTTTTCATGGCGGTTTGTCCAATTGTCAATTTCTTTCGCCTATTCGAACCATTAGACTGTATGTTGTCTAATGAATTGTTTTCATTTATCAAAAAAATAAATAAATATAGGCAAGTAAGAATCCAAAGATATAAAGATTATCATAAAGATTTTAGACGGTACACTCTTATTGTCATTGTTCATAATCGGAGAGGAAAGCAAAATTAAACAGGCCTATCTCTTTGATCGATTAATCAATAAAAAAACTTCTCTTATTTATGTTTTTTGATATTTTAAAAAAATAAACATTTGCTTTTCTAATGAACGGTAATATTTTAAATCGGTATATATATATATATATATATATATATATATATATATATATATATATATATATATAAAGTATAGATCATACGAGAACACCCCCTAACGTGAGAACATGAGAACAGATTCGTAATTATTATTAGTTTTGTTACGAAATTGCCATATCGTTTAATGTATTATTCGTAGTTATTGTTGATTGAGTGAATTATTCGTAGTTATTGTTGGATTCCTAATTATTATTATTCGTAGTTATTATTATTTTTGATATCTACTCTAAATCTCAACCCTTAATACTCACATCCAACGGTGTACGATTGTTCTCATGTTCTCACGTTAGGGGGTGTTCTCATGGGAACCACACTCATATATATATATATATATATATATATATATATATATATATATATATATATATATATATATATATATATATTTCTTTTTATATTAAAATGCAAGGAATATAAAATACAATTATTTTCAATAAAATTATGTTTAAAAATAAATTTCACATAAAATATTAAGATTTCATATAAAAATGTAAACCAAGATAAATTATCGACAAAATATACAATTTTTAATATATAAACAGAATGAATATGCAAATAGCAATTCAAAAATGTTAGTTCAAATATTGTTCATTACCGTAGAAAAATGAATATGGGCCCACATGGTAACGCGTTTTCCACGGCGACCTTTCCACATTTGCTTTCTTACGTGTTCGTTGGGTAGTTTGGGTGGGCCCCTTAAGCTCCTTTTCTTCTAAATAAATGAACTCATCATATTTGACTCATATATATACTTTTTCTTCAATAAAGACTATAGAGCTTCGATCAAGTGCGTCATTTCTATCAAAATATATTTTACTACAATATCACATGTTTTATGATGATTAAGTATATTACACCTTGAATCAAGAGTTGGTGTCCAAGTTGTCATGCTTTGGGGAATTATAAATTGAACAATGTGTAATGTTTTTGTTGGATATGGAAAAATAGGATCGGTGTGTTTGTCCGGATAATCGATTAGGTATAGACAACACTCTAGGCCTGACCAAAAAGTCGGGCCTGAAATCAGGAATGTGCGGGTACGAGCAAGAGTTTTGGTAAAAAATTCTTTTTAATTTAATATGTAATATTTAAATATGAGAATTAGGGTAAGATTTAAGTGTCCACAACATTTACGTTACTTTTTTTCTGTAATACATTTATTTTTATATTTATTTAATATGCATTTTCCCTTTTTAAAAAAATTACATAAAAAATATGAAACCCGTCTGAAGACCCACTAAAAAAAAATGAACAAGACCTTACTTAGACCCGAATTTCGAATTTAAAATTAGTCTGGATAAACTAACAATTTTTTTAAGAAAAAAAACAACCCAAATATGACTCTGATTAAGAAAAATATAAATATAATCGGGTTTTTTTTCGGATTTTATATGTATGAACACATGTCGGGTTATACAATGTTGAGCATGATTTTACTTACATCCCGGTAAAAATGATGCACATCGCATTTTGTTACACTTTATTTAGAATTTGTTAGTTTCGTTTAATAAATTTCATCTTCCATTGAATATATTAAAAAGGACAATTTTGGTAACTAAGTTTTTTTTGAAAAATTAGAGTAATAAATAGACTTTTTAATGTTTCAATTAAGAAAATATACCCCAATCTTTTGTATTTATTTTCAAACTCTACACACTCTTCTTTCAAGGTATATCTACTAAATACAAAACTAAAAAAAAGCCTAATAAACCAAATTATTTTAAAAAATACATTGGATTTAACTTAATTTCATATTTATATGTGTGTATGTTTGAATTTTGAAATGACTAATAATGAACTCAAGCGCGGTTTAACTTGAATTACGGTCTTGAATTAGACCAGATGGGAACCCAAAAAATCATGAACCGGAGACGGTTCACTGACCGGACCGTAAACTCCGGTTCAAATGGACGGGTCAATTTTGAAACATTCCAAACTTTGATATTCTTCAACCAAACCGAAGAAAAAATGACGAGTGCTGGGCACCCTCCACTGAAGCGCGTGTGCAGTAGCCAACCATTCTTTTAAGGCAAGCAGACTGAAAAAAAATAGACAGTTCAACTATGGACAGCTTCATCTTTTTATTCATCATCTGAGAACCCTAAAATTAGAATTCTATTTCCATGGATTCCTCACCACCCCCTTCGCATCGTTCACCATCAAATCAGAATCGAAATTGTTATAGAAAGGCCATGTGGGCGACAAGGGTGATAAGCAAGAGAAGAACATGGATATTGCTGTGTGTGGTAATCTACACCGTAATACTCTACTCCTCATGGAATCTGCTCCATTCGATCTTAACCTGGTACAATTCAACGGAAAAGGGAGAATGGACGGCGATCTACGCTTCGATAATGCTTGGGGCGGTGTTAGGTCTAATGTCGATGGTGGTTGCAGCGGCGGTGGCATTGCCGTCGATGCTGGTGACGTGGATTACTGTGGTTGTGCTCCTGGCGGTCTGTGGACGACCGAGGAGGGATCTGGTTGTTGAAGCGAAGAAATTGACGGCTGAGATCTGCTTATCTGTTTTCAGGATTTTGGTCAAGGAAGGGAATTTGGTGGCTGCTGTTATTGCTGTTCTTGGTTACTTGCTGCTTGTCAGAAGAGGAACTCAAATTGCAGAATTCAATGCGGATTGAAGATTTGAAATCCCCAGAAGAAGATCGAAGCTACTGCAAATTCCAAATTCCAGATCAATTTCGAGTTGGGCTTATCACAATACTATGGGCCGGGCCGGGCCGTGATCTTAATTCTATTAATTTTTTTTGTTCTACTTAAGGAATTAGCTAAACTATTATTTTTGGTTAATTAACCAAAAATAAGCTAATTTTTCATTTTTTTTTTTTTGAAAGGTTTGTAAGTATCACCCGGTTCAATTGGCTTCACCGCTCTACATTCGGGACGGGTAGAAGTCGTGGAGTCTAGCACCACATCTCAATAGACCAACTAAGTATTGGTTCCAACTTCGATTATATTGAGGGTTTTAGTATCCACATAACTAAATTCATATAGTACTTTTTAAACCTTAAACTTATTAGAGCCGGCTTTTAGTATTATTTGTAGTAAAAGATTAGAAGTTGAAGTTTATTGATAGTTGAAATTAGTAGCTGATTAATAAATTTTTTTTGTTTTAATAAGTTTAGTGGATATTTAAAAGAATAAAAATTATTTTAGTTTATATAAGCGTAAATTTACTTAAGGAAGTTTAATTATTCTTGTAATATAATTTTTATAGGGTTAAACATATCATTCAATATGCAATCATTTAAAAAGAAAATAAGTTATCATAATCTTCGTAAATTTATGATCTCAAAAGTCGACTTTCTCGCTTATTATTTTTGTATAATTAATAAGCTCTATAAATATAAGCCAGTCATGGTCTCTCAAACGTACCATAAAAATTAAAGGGTTACACAAATTTAATGAAAATAGAAAATAGTCTATTTGACTAGATTTTTTCTTAATTATTTGAGATGGAATATAACATCGTATATACTACAATCATGCATGGGTGAATTAGTCGCGTGCAAGCATAACTATTATAACCTTTATTGAAAGAACATAGTAGTGCATGTGTAGATGTAGTAGTGCATGTGTTCGTGTATTGTAACACGCATGCGTAGATGTAGTTGTGCACATATAGATGTATCCGTGTATAATAACGTGCATGTGTATATGTATTCGTGCATAGTGAAGTGCATACGATTTATGTAGTTAACTTAGTCAATACAACATAGTTTATTATTGGTTTAATTTAATAAATATTATTATACTGGTGAAACAAGAATGAAAAGATTAAGCTATTAGGGTAATTTATTTTTCTAGAATACAAACATGACCCCTTATATTTATCATTTTTCAAAAAAAAAAAATTAATATATTTATTAGGCAATTATTATCTTAATGAAAGTTATTTTTATGATAAAAAATATTTATGAAGCATAAAAATAAGATACGTTTAAAATATGGTAACCCTGAAAAGATCGTATTATCAAATATCGTAAATTTCTCGCTTTTCAACCGGTTTCAAACTAAGAAAAAATTGTGATTTCCTTAATATTCTCATTTTATTTTATAGATATCCTCATTTTATTTTATAGATATCCTAAATTAGTGTACGACACGTCAACCTACACAAAGTGTCCATTCTACGGGCCAGTGGGCCCATTTAATTTCTTAATTACAATTAATATTATAATATAATTGATTTTAATTTAAAACAGAAATTAGTGTCAAAAATATTTTCTGTGAGAGTTTTGATCACGCACCTCAGTCTCTCTGAACGAGTCCAACCAGAAGAGGAATAAAAAGGCGAAGAAAAAAATTTGGATGAGAGGAGAGAAAAGGGGGAACCCTAATAATAATCTTGTCAAACTGGAAAACGATCATCTTCTTCCGGCGCTTGCCGGCGGGAGTCTCAACCGGAACACTTCCAATTCCACTGTAGAAGTCTACGATTTTGATCCCTCTCACGCTTCTGCGGCGATGATCTCCAAGAAACTCAAACCCACCGAGGTCGAATTTTATGTTTCTTCTTCAAAACCCTAGTTTGTATTGATCATTGTGTTCGCTTGCTTGCTTTTTTTTTTTTTACTATACTACTATAGTGATTTTGCTTTTATTTTTGGCTTCTTTGCAAAACTCTTCTAGGGGTTTTCTACGTTCCCCGGTTTTGGATGTGTAATCGATCACTGAATTATGATCGACGGGGATAACTGGGGGATTTCTCTGATTGTGAATTAAAGATGCCGTTTTTTCTTTTTTTACCTTATAACGATTTTGTTCACGATTGCTTTTCTTTTGGGACTTTTTCTTGCTGGTTCGTTAGGAACTTATGAGGGATATTGATTTTGCATCTTCTATTTTCGCGATGAGTGTCCTTTTTAATCCTTTTTCCTTTCCCGGTTGATTTCTCAGGGCTTACCGTCATTTCCTGAAATACAAAATCCATTTGCATTTCTGCCCTTTTTCCGGCCTCCTATGGACATTAGGTTATCTTTAGTTTTGTATATAAAACTGAATTATGTGATTTAAATGATTGACATTTACCACAGACATCAGATTGTATGAGTGTGAGTGTTATCAGTTGGTCCAGTTGGACTGCTGGACGCTTTTTGAATTCGTTATAATATGGCAATGAGTTGAAATTAATAGTTGAATTCAAAACGTGCGATCTCTTCTGCCTTTTCTGCAGCTAAGATTCTGTATTTTCTTAGACAGATGATAAATATTTTTTATGTGTTTTTTCTCCAGGATGCTCTGACTAGTGATCTTGGAATTTCAACTGTTGTGGTTGAAGCTGAACAGTTGAACAGTTCTGAATCTGAGAAATGTCACTCAGTTGACCTCATTGCTTCAAATTCTGATACATCTTATGCTGATGGTAGTGGATATGATGATGATTATTTGGACGATGCTTCTGAGTATGATGATGAAGATGTTGAATATCTGTACGATGATGATAACTATTTGAAGATGCAAGCCCAATTTGACAATGTAGATTTGCCTCCTGGTGTCGAGGCAACGGTGTCTTGGCCTATTGACTCTGTATGCTCCAAAGTCTTTGCAGAGGACACAAATGTAGCTAGCAGTTCAAGAGTTACCCAGTCAAATTCTGTTGATAAAAATGAAGAGATGATGGATGATGTGCTTAGAAAGTTAATGTACTTTAAACAGTTTGATACAGTTGAAGACTACTCTGACCATCATTATAAGGATCAAGGACTAGTAGGAAATAATCAGGTAGTTTCTGGCTCTATTTCTTTTTTTTTGGGTCAAGTGGCTTTTCTCAATCTTGTTGTTTTTTGCAGCCTCCGAAAACGTGCACAAAGAAAATTCAAGAAGAATGGAAGATTTTGAAGGAGAACTTGCCTGGTGAGCCTGATTGGGCTCTTCATGCTTGTGACTGTGCTTCTCTCATCTGTATTTTTTTTACTTTTCAAACTTTAGTCACGTTCTTCTGTATTCTACAGAGACAATATTTGTCAGAGCTTATGAATCACGGATGGATCTTTTGAGGGCTGCCATCATCGGTCCAGATGATACTCCATACCATGATGGCCTCTTCTTCTTCGATGTTATGTTTCCTGCTTCATATCCTAGTTCCCCACCAGTATGTATCCTTTTGTACTAATTATCACTAAATTATCAAAAGACCAACTCTAACATATATGCATATTATCTCTAGTTGGTACATTATCATTCTGGTGGGGTTCGGCTGAACCCCAACCTTTATAATTGTGGGAAGGTCTGCCTCAGTCTGTTAGGCACTTGGGCTGGGAATTCGACCGAGTTGTGGATTCCTAAGAAGTCAACAATGCTCCAAGTTTTGGTTTCCATTCAAGCTCTGATATTGAATGACAAGCCATTCTTCAATGAACCTGGGTATGAGTCGTCCAGGGGGCGAGCGGATGGTGAAAGGAAGTCCAAGGCTTATAGCGAAGAAGCTTTCATCCTATCCTTGAAGACAATGATGTATTCTCTCCGAAACCCACTAAAGGTAAATAGATAAAAAAAATCTCTTATGGTACTCATTATCTTCTTGACTTCGTGCTATCTGTCAACTATCTTAATTTTGAAGATAAAAGGTCTAGCTTAATGGTGTACATGGCAGAATAATCATTGAGCGAATTTGTTTTTATGAAATCTAATGGAATTAGAAATGAAGATTGAAAATGTTCTATAATCCCGACAAGAAAGGATCAAGGGTCATGTGATACGAAAAATTAGGAGCATAAGAATATGCACATATGTATCATGATGTGCATTTATTTTTGTACTGAAAATTGTACATCTAACAAGTATGAAAAAGTGATAATTTGATTATGCACTTGGTCACTACAAAATATGAACATTATGACATATATTTGTACTTTTAGCGACCATTGCTTTTCACCGGAATCAATCTCAGATGTCAAATGAACTTGAAAGCTCATATCGTATCTATGATATGAAAAAGAGATAGAGGCTTGTCTACATATTTGAGCATAATCTTGACACTCATATTATGACAACTTGACCTAACTTTACCAACGGTTCTCGTCTCAGAATTTTGAAGACCTTATTGCGGGTCATTTCCGTGTCCGCGCTCCTGATATAATTACAGCATGTAAAGTATACCAAGAAGGTGCTGAGGTAGGGAGCAATGTCAGGAAAATGGTGAAACAAGGAGAAAAGGTGGAAAACAAAAACTCTGCAGATTTCAAGAGATCGCTTCCTCAGGTGGTGAAAAATCTAAGACAAGCGTTTATCAAAAATGGATCAACGGATTGTGGGGAGATTGATAGTGAAGAGTGACATCTAGCCATCGGATTAGTTAAACCAGATATATGTAGGTAGAGTAAGTTTTGAACTGAGTCTTTTGATATTCTCACCTTATGACAGCAGAAGCGGTAAGAGTCTTTTGCTCAGTGGTTAGATGGCTTACAGTAAATAGGTGCATATATGATATTTTGGTAGACTTTAACTCATGAAATTCTGGCTAGACTTCCTAGTTTAAGTCTGAAGTCTGAAGCATGACGCCGTCAGGGCAATCTTCGTTTTTATTTACTATACTTTTTTTTTTTAAAAGACTAGGATCGTTATCCGAATCAGGATGAGTCATAAGCTGCTGTTTATTGCTCATGTTTCCTGTTTTCATCAGTTAGTAAACATTGTGGCTTCCTTCTTGTTTGAATTAGTGGATGAAGCTTGAAGCTAATATCCATTCAAATAGAAAGATAAATTTTTGATTCATTGCCCCTCTGAAGAAGAGTCATTTTGGATGGGTCCAGTTCGACCTCCATAGCTAAAAAAGCAACATTGTCACCATCTGATGATGGTGGCTGTCCATATCTAGAGTGCATCACACTTATTTAGAGGATAAATTGTTGAACTTCATTTTCAAGAGTCATTGTCATTGTCATCCATCCCCTTTGCTTCAGTTGAGTCTTCTTTTTTCTGTCAAGTTGCTGCATCTATGCATTTCCTAGTTGTATTTTTGTCTTACACTTGAGAAAAGCTTTGAAGCATGAATCGTCAAGACCCAACTTATTGTATTTACACTGGCTGCAGGATTGTTTGGAATCCTAATTTTACTTTCAAATATAAAATTATTGGAGGGAGGTTTTCTATTGAAATGGGATGTAATAAGAAAGAAAGAAAACTTTATTTCATGATTTTAAAACAAGATTTCTTGACTTCCATTTCTTGACTTTATAAACAACTTCACATCAAACTACTTTATATACCCTATCCGGACGTAGGCATACTTTATATACCCTATTCGGACGTAGGCAAATTTTTTTATAGGATAAAAAAGAAAGAGGAGAAAGTTTTAAGTTTAGGCATAAATCAAACTTATTTAGAGGATAAATTTTTGTTTAATATTATGAGTTTTCGTCCATAAATCGTGTTTAATACGAGTATCTTTGGTACAATTATGGTTGTGGAATAATAATGAAATTAAATTGTTGTTCAAAACACCAAGTGTTCATTTATAAGCCGCCGTTTCAGACCATGAGTTCCGGAATAATAAATAAATAAAATTAATTGTTCAAAACGACGAAGTATTTATTTGTAAGCTGCTATTTAATATAACAATCACATTTTTTTTCAATCGAGATTTTTTCCGAAATTCAACCATCATCCTATTGTTACAAAATAAGTTTCACCGTGTCTAAAATCGATAATAAACACTTTTGTTTTATTATTCTGGCTAAATGTCGGTCGAAGACAACAAATCCTATCATTTTAGCTATTATTTTCCTCCGCAAAACAAGATTTCTTGTGTAGAAAATTTGTCCCAATGGATAACAAGTATTTTTCAAAGAATCAACTTCACTTACACATACATGTCAAATTTCAAACCTTGTTAATTGTTTATCTTAAATGGTAGGTGATTGCATTCAGTCATGATCATTAGGTTTCAGGTCTGAGTTTCCTTTACCATGTTATAATGACCTTAAGAGCTCGTTTGGTATGATTGTGGGATCGAAATTGGAATCATAAATCGAAATGGAATAAAGAATTGAAATCATTCATTCATCAATACAAACACTTCTCAAATAATTTGTTTGGAAATTACTTTTCGGGTACATGAAGAAGTCAAAACCCGCATCCTAAGGGATCTTAAAATCACGAAACAGGAGGCTTTATCGCTGTACAACACAGGGATCATCTTCCACATTATTCTTGTGCAAGAGACCAGCATGCCAGCAAAACTCTAAATGCAATATTTACAGACTTAGTGGATACAACAGCGCCTTATGCACACTTTCGCTGTCTAGTACATAAATTTTCTCTGAACCTATGTAGTAGCTTAGAAATTTTTTTGCAACAAATAATGGACCAGTTCCGATAAGATTTACGTCTACAACATAGATGACAATCCCTACTGGGTTTGTGTAAAACATAAGTGCAAGACAAAAATAAGCATAAACCCCACTGGAAGTAATGGTCTAGATACAGATGTGAGAAGTTCCACAAAAAGAACATACAGAAGTGAGAAATTACACAAAAAGAACAGCAATAAATATACATAAAAATATATCATCCATGGCTGCATCTACATATATGAAATGCCAAAAAATCGACACACCAGGAAATAATGCTCCCAGTCCAATCTCTATTCTACAACTCTCCAATATCCAAACCTGCATAAAAAGATATGAAACATCAAAAAGGATGACAATGGCTGGGCTTGATGAAATCGTGAATAAGAGAAACATGCTCGATCAAGAGCAAAACATGCATCCTTTTATGTCGATTCTGTGATCTTTGTGCTGTATCTATTATATTATGCAAAACATATTTTAGCAAAGATTCCATCAGATTATATTCCTCCCGCTCTCATAATTCACACAAAGACTGAAAGACAATGATGTCTCTATGTGAAGAATGCACAAATGATTCATAGGCTTTTGTTCAGGCCTTTATCCTTCACACAGGCTTTTGTTCAGTACGAGATTTCTCTAATAGAAGATATACATCCTTTTTTTTTTTCACATACTACCAGAATCTTTGCAAACATTTACCATCCCTCTTTTACGTGTTTCAAAATAACTGTCTGACACTGTAGTTTCCTGACTCTTACCTTTGCTAAGTGCAAGACGGAAATACATATAATAACAAATTCAGAAAAATTAGAGCTCATATGCCTTGAATCAGTAACAGAGGAAAGGGGCAGGATTCAAGAACTTTGATATGACAATAACAGAGTTGAGGGAACAAGGGAGGCACTGTGCAAGACCATAAATGTGTTTACCTCTATCGTCTACAACGAGGGCACTGAAAATTTGAAACAATCTCTTGAATCTTCAAGTCTATAAGCTCCACCAACCAGTACACATGTATACAGATTAATTTACCTATTTAAAATATAAAAATTTAGGCATCAGCAACATGCCCATTGTAGGAGGGAAAGAAAGCGGTGCAAGTCTATACATATTTACACCTGATTTAGTAAAACAAAACAGTTTATCAGTCTGCTAAACCGTTTATTGAGAGCGTTTGTCTATATAAATTACCTTCCTGTGAATGAAATATTATATCTCTATCTCCACTAAGAGATGTATTCAGTAAGAGAGCCAATTTCTTTGGCTTTTTAAAATATTTCTCTAAGTTTCCTATGGTATACCCAGTCATTTATATAGAGAAAAGCTGAAGAAAGAATAATATGCTATAACAATTAACAATGTACAGAAATGTAGTGCAAGTACCTCAGCTCCACGAGTAAATCAAGATTTTTTGCTTGTCAAGATCTGCGATATCCGCAAGCCACGAGTAAAAGCATCATTGAATAAGATTCTTGTCTGCATAGACTGGAAACCAGGAGTCCATGACAGCAGAGCAACAGGAGTCATAACAATGACACCAAACAAAATATCATACATCCGAGCCATAGACATGACAACCTTCCATACAACAGTCTTTTCAATGAACCACCGAAATACCAGAGCAACTGAAATCAGACCCCAGCCTGTTGGTAAGAAAGCCAGCAGACTCGTAAACAGGTCAACAAAGTTTAAACTTGTCCACTTTAGCAAGGCAACAATCAGGAGAGTCATCAGAACTATAACCAGGAGTTGAACCAGGCGATAGTAGATATGGTCTCTTGCAGAATATCTATCTCGAGCATAAGATACAACAATAAAAACCACAACAGCAACGAAAATATAGATCCACGACAGCAAGTAGATATAAAATTCCGTGCTCCCGCCTGCAATACCCAGCTGATAGATGATGCCATACTGGAAAAAGAAATACCGAAGGACCAGTACCAGCTCCAGTGCCTTTCCCCAAAGACCAGTTGTTTTAAGATGATCTTGCTCCTCTCTCCACCATGCTGTCCAGCTCTGTTCAGGTTTTTCATTCACCCCACCACTGTACCAAATCCAGTTCATGAAATCACCAAAGTCATCCACAGTTTTCAACCAATCAAAACCAGTCGGATTGAATACAAATGGAGCCATTATCCAAGATACCACAAGGAACCAACTCGATATGGTCAGTGCAATGTACACAAATGTTCCTTTAGCTACCGGACTGTATGCAGCATATATTGTCAGTATAAGGCCAAGCTCAATTGCTTTGACAAAATGGCTATGAGCATAAAGTCTATATATTTCTGCAAACCTCTTGTGTTCCACAACAAAACCTCGGCCAGTTGCCCTGTATTTTGCACCGCCGTGAAGAATTGTGCGACCAAAGTAATGTGTCCTTGTTCCCATTGAGAAAGTATAGAAAATAGATGAAAGCTGGAGCTGCATGGTAATAAAATCCCAGATGGCATGGAGGAACCCTTGCTCAAGGGAATTTTCTACAATCATGGGAAGAGCAGTGAACAACCCCAACTGGATGATAAACTGCTGATTCAGTATAGCAGCAAGTGCTTTATTATTGCTGCTATTACCTGCAAGAATGGAACCTTCAATCCCACTAAGGCAAAGATAAAGTCGACTCCACAAGAATGCATACGCAGTCAGCACAACCAGCATTGTGTTGAAGTAGTATCCAACAGTTGTGTTAAAAAATGATAACATACGGAAGAAATCCAGCCTATGACCCAAACGATAGATGTCTCTGCTCAACACCTGCTCGCCATTTCCACTCGCCACCTTTGCTTCAAACATGGCTATCTGATTAAGGCCAACATCCCTTCCCTTTCCTACTTGAATGTACTCATGATGTGTGACATTGCCACCCCGCAAAGTGCAATTGAAACCAGCATATATATCCTCACTGATGTTGATGACTCTAGAAGCTTTACTAATTCCTCCACGGGTCAAGAACCAAAACCTATCAAACACATCTGGATGGCCATAATGCATTCTCACCTTCAAGGGATTTGCCAGTACACGTTGCCCTAATGTCACAAAGCTCATCTCCTGGGCTGACATAAACCAAGCAAGGGATGAAACGGAGCCTGTAAATATGTGCTCGCGGACTCCCAAAATAGTAGGCTTCCGAAGGCCATAACGAAGCTTGAATTCCTCCAACAGATTCCGCATCTTAAGTGTCTCCTCAAAGTAATTGTCTTGGTTCATGTCAATCGTCTGAACAGCATCCCCACGAGTAAATATCAGAGCATGATTCTGATTCTCTGGTTTCCCCTCCCCAACTTTAAGAGGTCCAGGCAATTTAACTCGGTAAACCTCCACCTCCTTTTTCAACTGCTGGTCATACTTAACAAGTACAGAGAAGTACTCTTTTCCCTCTTTTCCTATTGGAACCTCGTCAACATAAGCAACCCGAAGAGCTTCATTGTTTTGCATCAAAATCAGTATTTCCTCAGCCTGGGGCTTCCGCTCAGCCTTCTGAGCACCATATATCTGGCAAGCTACAACATACGTGAACTTCATCAGAGCTGTTCCATATTCATGACCTTTGTAAAATTGACTGACTGAACTGCTAGTTCTACTCATGCTCCTGGAAGAAACGGACCTTTCAGTGTCAATAACATCCAAGCCACTGCCCTGCCTTGTGAAAAGGTCCCGTGCTCCCTCCCTAACATCCATCTCTGATGCAGAATCAAGGAAGGCCAACATCTTAAGGGCCCGGTAGTAGTACATCATTCCCCTAACAGTACGAGCAAGGGTCTGGCCTCTGTAAGATGCCCAGAGTCTAACATTTCTCAGCTTTGAGTCATTCTCCATTCCTTCCCGGCGCATACGCTCTGTAAAATTTTCCCATTCATCAGCATATATTGTTTGCAAGTAAAACAGGGTGGAAACTCCATCTTCTGTCTCCTTTTCAAGTTGTTCCTTGCTGTACAGAACCTCTTCATTGTAGTAAGGGGTCAGCACACTAAAAGCCAGCATTTTCTCTACTTGTGGAGCATGGGGCAAGTTCATAAAGAGGGAATTGCTAAAGAAAGCAATCCTCCGTCTTGCCTCAAGGTTTCTTGGGACATCGTGCATTGAATCCTTGGAGGTAAGGATCGTGTACAGACGCCTAACTTGTCTGTAGAAGATCTCATTTTCAGCAGCGGGCAACTCAATGGCATTTTCAAACAGAAGACCCGTCCCTGATCCTGGCTGAGCTGCCAATCCATCTTCAATAAGCTGGTCACTGCTCCTTCTTTCTATGTAAAAATCTCTAATAACAGTCTCATACAAAGCCTGCAACGCATTTACCACCTTGAAAAGATCTGTATTTTTTGGCTGGATCAGTAGTTTCACAAGAGAGAACAGCTTCTCATGAATCGTGGGAAGAGCATACATATTATATGTCTTGGTGAACTTTTCAATTGCAATGGAGTTATCAATCTCTTGAAACATGACCATGATAATGGAATGCTCCTTACTGCGCTGTTTGATTATTGCCAGCAGGAGGTGCTTCACACAGTCATAAGCTTCTACCACTGCACAGCGCCGGTACTCGTGCTTGCATATCTTATGCCAAAGCCACTTATCGGGTGCATCTACCAGCTCTTTTGCCTGACCAAGTGCCAGAAGAAGCTCATTGCACAGTAGGATGCAAGGCCAGCGGATCACCCTAACATTCCATGTGTTCGGAGGCAGCTCTAGCATCTCAACCTCTTTGTCACTGACAATGTCTTCTTCTCTGAAAGTCATGATTACTTCATTCCATATTAAGGCAAACTTGTTGGCCTCAACCTGATTAGACTCGAGCTTCCCATAGGGCCGGCCAAGCCCATACCGCAGCTTCAGCCGACGGACAGCATCCTTGAATTTATTCCGTATCCCACTCTCATTAAGCAACTGCTCCTCTGGCATAAGGTTGAACTGAATTGCACTAGCAAAAAACTGAAATCTCAGTCTCAACTGCTCCATGTTCCGGATCTCACCCAAGTGAGCAAACAAACCAACGGCTGCACCAACGAACGAAGAATAAATGGAGTACCATATTTGCATATCCATGAGATATATCAGAATCACAGGAAGCCATAGCAAGCCAACAGCAAACCTGTTACTTCTGTGGAAAAACTCATGCCATTCATACTGGACATTGTTGAGCTTCAGTAGATTCTTTGTTGGGCCAATCATTGGTCTAATCTGCAAGGTGTAACTAAACACAAACTTCGAGGCGAGCACCACTATCCAGAACAGAGTATACTTTATATTGTCCACGAGACCTTCTCTCAGTCCACGACCAACAAAAATTCGACTCTGAAACCACCAAGTTAACATGTAGAATATCCTCCAATTCGTCTCCTCGATGAAGTTCCTGACCCAGGGGATTATGAACAGGGCCAGGGCTAAAACCTCAGGAAATATAAACACAGCACCTGCCAAGAGAAACCTAACAATCCGTTGATTGGCCTCATGAGAGAAGTGCTTATCATGATTCCTCTGCGTCCATATCCTCGCATAAAGAACACCAAACAGAATGGACCAAACTGCTGCGACAAGACTCTTCATAAGCATCCTTACTCCCACCCACAAAGTCTCCCTCGAAACTAAGCTATACTGCATCGCCATATCGAGAATTGACTGCAAGAATCTCATCGCACTCCACGTCAAGAACACAGTCAGTAATTTCACCCGGAGCTCCTGGGTTTTGAGAGTCTGCCAAGGATACTCCTGATTCTTATTATCCTGCTCCCAGGCAACAATAATGGCAGCCTGCAAGAACAGCACTAGCATAACCCACATCCTATCAAAGCTCCTGTACAGGTTCCAAAAGGACCTCTGCTCAACAAATCCAGTCTTGCCAACATGCTTCTTCCTCCCAGAGGACACAAAGAAAGTACTTCCCAAATTGATCGGCCATTTCAGCTTGTCAAAGCACCTCCTACTCCAAAAGTACTCATTAATATCATCATAATTCCTCCAATTCCTATGAGGAGCGGTACCATTACGACTGTTGGCAGCCTCCTGACTAATGGTATCATAGATCGGTTTCACGACCTGATTGAGAAACGCGTTCTCACCGGAGAGAGAAGGCACGAAGGGCCTACCAGTGTTCTCATCGATGTAATCCTCCAAAATCTTATTCAATTCCAAAGCCATGTGGTGGAAAATATAAGAAATACACTCAGGAGCGAAGCGGAGGTTAGCAGACTCACCCCAGATAAGCAGATAGAGAGCTACATAGAGAAGCTCCCGTCGCAGATCTTCGTCATTGCGACGGGAGTCAGAGATCCAGATGCTAGATCTGCGGCCGAGATAGGAGCACCAGTGAGTGTAGTTCTTGAGGAGACGGCGACGGAATCGGCGGAGGACGGAAGGATCGAGAGAATCGATGTTTACCGGATTGGCGAGTCGCATCTGTGAGTTGGCGAGGTGGAGGACGAGATGCTCACGCTGGTTGCGGACATTGTCGCGTTGAAAGCAGAAGAAGATGCCTAGCCAGTCAAGGAGGTCGTAGTGAGGGAGCCACTGGACGAAGGGAGGCTTGCGGAGGTCGCCGACGGATCGAAGGGCAGCGGCAGCGGCACGGACCTCAGGGTAGCGAAGTGAGGGGTGCTCGGCGAGAAGGTTGTGGACGGGGATGATGTTGTAGGGTTCTTCTTCAGGGGGTGATGGAGGAGGCCGGCCGGTGGCTGAAGACGGGGGACGCTGCCGGAGACTCATTGCATTAGCTGGAAGCGGAATCGGAGGCGAAGATCTCGTTCAAGTTCGAACTTGGACGTAAGAGAGAAAGGGAACTCGAATTCAAACCTCAAAGGCTCAAAAGGCACGCGATGATAGTTTGGTCGTCGGTTCTTCTTTCTTTTTCTTTTCTTTTTTTTTTCTATTTTATTTTAGTTTCCAAATTATTCAAGAGAGTCTTCCTTCCGGTCAAATTCCCTTAGCCATGGGTAAATTAATAAATGTTTCTTTCCAAATAAATAATAATTTTACAAACGTCAATCGCATTCGCAATTCTTAAAAAAAAAAAAAAACTCTGACACGATTATTAACTATCTTTATTCTAATAGTGTGCCTAATAGAGATGTCTATTATAAGATTCTTGAGATTTTGAGAATTCTCAAACCCTTTTTTCTACAATTTTTGTTGCCGTGGTGATCCCTCTTTTACACCTTCAACTTTGACGAGACATGTCTTTTCTTTCATCTTAACCGGCTAGATGTTTATGTGAGCTTCTTGACAGATCCGTTTGAGTTTCTTTCTTGTAGTCCACCGCCGATCTCAAAACAAAATCTCTTTCTACCAAATATGTCTCTTATAGATCTGAAATGATATATCGACATTCATCGACCAGTGTACAACAAACAAAAAGTTTGTTTTCACAAATTCTACCACTAATCTCGATTCTCGTCTAGATTTTTGTGTGTTATCTCCTACCGTGCTCCTACGTTTCAAAATCTGGCAGCATTTGGTGGCTAGGGTTTCTTGCTTCTCAAATGCTCCTTTCTCGCAAGAAAATAAGTAAAAAGGTGGGGGGTTTTGCGAAATTCATGTCACCGACCATTTTTAGAAGGAGTTATTTCTTTGCTCCTCAACTTCATGGTCGGCTTCACAAACATTTGACAAACCTGCGTTTCATTTCCTTCACGATTTGGCTATGCCTCTGACCATCGGCTTTACTCTCGTCTGGCGGCTACCATCCTCATGAAACCCTCGTACTCTCTTTTGGTGGTTACCGTTTTTTTCTAAAATCGAAATCTATAAAAAATCTACTCGAAAAATACAATCGTGAACCACAACTACAACACAAACCACAACTATGACTACAAATCTAATATTACTAAACACATGGTTAACGTTCGATTAGGGTTCAATTCATTCATTCTTATGCATAGATATGAGAAAAATAATATTTTTTTCCATTCCATTTATGATTTAAATAAATCAATTTGTCCCACCCAAAAAAAAACTTAATCAAGTTGTCTTTGATTGACAGGTAAATGTAAGATCCAACAAGTCAACTAAAAAATTCCTAACACGAGGAAGGTTGGATAAAGAAAAAAAGAAAATCACATTTAATATAAATTAAATTTATAATACTGTAAAGTCGGAAAAAACTTACAGGTTAAGAAAGAGGATGAGCATAGAAGATCAAGCATTAAATTTTCATTAAAGTATGCATTAAATTACAAACGAAATTATATGTTTACAAATAAATAAAATTAGAAAGGATTATTTTTATGTTAAAAAATAAGTATAATATATTATTTTAGTAACAAAACCAACCCACTTTATTAAATTGGTACCATTATAAATTCATAGTTTACTTTATGAATTTTTGAAATAATTAACAGAATTTTTCTTCACTGCTCTCCAAAAATACATTTCTTCATATTGTATAGTCTATAGGACCTGTTTGATATCGTATGCGTATTCTTTATTCACAACTTCTTTACTATCAACCACAATGCTCCTTCAAATATGCGAGGGGGCGAATGAGCATTACGGTTAGGTCGAAAATATTTACTTCTAAAAACTTGGATCCAAAGTCCATCCTCAGTAAGATATCTCTAACAACCAAAGCGATATTCATCCTGCGAATATTCTTTATACACAATCCCCATCAATTTAGGCTTACAAATCTTAACCCAAACGATAGAATGCAATTTATGGGAGCCATCTACGAATCCTCGTAAGAATGACCTACAACCTTTTTCAATATCATCGGTAGTCCACACCGGAAGAGAAGCATACATGGAGTACAAAGAAATAACAAAATAGAACCGATTTCATCAGCGTGGACCTACAAACGAAACTAAGATTATTTCTTTCTATCCGCAAAGATGTGCCTTGATCTTGTCTAATTCAGAGAAAGTATTTCTTTGACACTCGTCTATGTAATACGGGTATACTAATATAGTTTTCCAAGTTAGTAGTGACCTTAACCCCGTTGATCCTTTTAAGGCAAGCTTTCAAAGCATACGGGACATTTCGTGACACAAACACCTTAAATTTCAGGATCGAGGTTGATACGTTGACCTGAGGTATGAGTAAAGAGTTTAAGGACGTTCATCACCACCTTCATTTGCTTAGGAGAAGCTTCAGCGACAACGGATACATCATCCAGAAAAAAAATGTATGAGAAAGAATAGGTCTACTACCAATACTCAGTTGATCTAGTGAAATGTGATGTTAGACTCTTTAAGTGGTTAGTCACTGATATTGGGAGGGTATCCCTCAACCAATCGAACCAGGTGACCTACGTACCTCTTTAAAAAAAAAAACATAAAAAGTCTACCTCTAGACAAGTCCGTATAATATTGGGCTTTTATGAAATGGTTAATAAGAGGATGGGCCGCCACAGTAATTTATAAACTAAAAGGCCGCCATCTCATGAATCATTTGCAATATGGAACAGTTAGTGTTCATAACACAATTTATCAGGCAAATGAATAAAAAATTGATAGCTTAATTAAGATTTTTAATCTTGTTAGACATATAATTACAAAATCCAAATAAATATTGCTCATTACCAGTAACCACCACTAACACTGAATTCTCAATACATCATCTTCGATGTACTACAAGACATATCCTCTGATGTATTGATATGTTGAGTAAATCGACAGATGAATCGAGCATCATGAAAAGAAAACACCAAAATAACAAAAAAAAGACAATAGAATATAACAATTATAAAAGATCTGAATCCAAGAAAAACACAAAACTAACAAGACAACAAATTGAGGTGAGAAGAAGCCTATACTTTCTGACGATATAAATTGAAAATATTGTTTGCATAGGACCAACTGTGTCAAAATCAAGCAAACTCACCATGTGCAGATCACCAGCGAGCACAGAAATGTCAATATACTGGTCCTTAAGTGGTTTTGTTAGTACTACCCTTCCGTCATCAATTCATCATCGTCAATCATGAAATGAACCAAATCAATTCCAGGAAAAAAATCTTCAACCACAAAATTCTTCAGGATGTAGGCCACATTTTGAGCAATTCAGAAAGGGAAAAACGAAGCAAAATGAATCAAGCAGTATATAATTATTAATTGGATGAGTCTCTCATTACAGGCATACAAGTTTGATCATCTTTAAAACACTCAAATACAAACTCCAGCTTCTAAACACCAGGTTAATGATTCCAAAGACAAGAAGGGAATCAGTAACTGGAAACCTAAATCGTGATCATGTTGAAAATATAATCAGAATCAATTAGCCACAAAAAATGAAAGTTCACAAGTATATGTTCATGTCGTAGAGTAACGCATTATCTGTGAGCTGTGACCAAGGTCTCTATAAATCTTAGCCCATCGAACCTCGGCGCAAATTTCTCTTTCGTTGAATCCTCTGTTACCTTACTCGAATCGGACTCCTGATCAAATTTATCATTCATCAAAACACCAAATCAACAACGGAAGAAAGTTCAAAATTCCAGAACGTCAGAGTTTTGCGATTTGCTTAAGAAACCAAACGAAACCAATATGTGACGAAAATTAAGGTTGAATCCATCTGGAAGACGGAAATTGATACTGTACCTGATGAGGAGGCTTGATGGAGACTGAGAAGGTGGAGGAGGAAGACGTGACGGTGGTTCCGGCGGCGGTTGCGGATGCCGCGAGGATCGACGCCGCTAATAGTCCCGATTTCTTCATCAGATCAACCCTGAAACAACTCTTCGAAAACGACGGAGAGACAGAGGGGAGAGATTGATTTGTTTGATTGGTTTAGCTTTGGAGGTTAGAGAAAGATGCAGTTTTTCGGAGACCGAAGGGGCCATTTATATACAGGCAAAAGGTTCATTTACTTTAATTGATTATTTATTTATTTATTTCGATAGGATTTGTTATTATTACGTGGAGTAAAATACTAAAATTATGATGTATTTGACACTATATTTATCAGTGCTGTGCAAAATCGGACTGGACCGTAAAATCGGTCCAGACCGGTCCAAAATTTACGGTCCGTTACCGGTTTGGTCTACTGTATTAAACCGTAATTCGGGTTGGACTGTAAACTGCGAATATTCGGGTCCGGTTTTGCACCGAAAAACCTCATCAAAATTGCACAATTTAGGTACAAACTGGTCCAACCCGGAACCGGACCGATTTGGACCGATCTCTGTCTGGTCTACGGTCCAGGGTGTTATCAACTTACGGTTCACCGGTCCGGTCTGGACCGTATGCACAACCCTAATATTTATCTAGTACTTTTACTAAAATCATTTTTAAAAATAAAATTTGCATTTTAGATTATTTTAATAATGTGTTTGACATTATATTTATTTTATGGTAGAATAATATATATATAATGGATATCAAGATTTTTAAAATGGGTTTGACATTATATTTTTTGTATCTTCGAGACCGAACGGGTGTACATACACTTTTAAACAGATTAATCTGGTCGGTTTTATGGTCAAATTCATATCCGATTCTATTTCAGATTCGGTCCACGGTTCATCCAAATGGAACCAAAAAAATCAGTAATTCGAAATATTTTTTTTGTTAAAAATCTAAGTGAATTAACTTAAACGGATGCAAATCGGGCCGTAATTCTAGTCCCAAACCCATATTTTCGAAAACCGCCGGTTTAGATTTGACCGAAAGCCATACCTAAATCGGTAACCTACGGTTTGGCCAAACCGGCAAATCTAAACCGCCGGTTCACAAACCACCGATTTAGCGTTTTGGTTCAAACCGGACCCATATCTAGTCCTCCGGTCCAATCAACCGTATGAACAACCCTCCGGATGCATTGAATATTTGAATTAGTAGGGTGGCGTTGGTTTTCCGCGGCATGAGTGGCCACAGTCACACAGGCGGTGACGTACCTGTCTTCTTTTTCCCATCGGGCCCCACCTTTTATTTGTTTGACAAGACAATTGACACTCAATTAACATAGCCACTCAATGATGAACACTTGTATGGAGCAGGAGAGTCCACGTCATCTTTGACAACCTCACATGTGTACCTTACCTAGGCATTTGGAACAAGTACAGCCATGTAGTTTGCGATGCAAATCCTACACTTAATCCACCTTTTACAAATAATTGACCAAATTTGAGTGTGCGGTCATTCAAATTAAATTAACAAAAATTATAATTATATTACTAGGGGAAAAAATAGGTTTAAAGCCGAACCAAGCCTACAAAAATCAAACAAAAAACCGATAATGTAAAACAAGAACCAATAACTTTAGTGTTACGGGTTAGGGAAATAAATTTGATAATGAGTAGCATTGTCAACAATATGAGCTTAAGCAGTAGCACAACAACAACAACGATAGAGAGGTCAACCAATGGATTGACAATGAGTTGAACTTCTTCATTTGAGGAGGTAAGGTTGTTGGGTAAATGGGGAAGATTTTTGTTCTATGATTGACGTATTTGATTGATTTGGATATAGAGGATAAGTGAAGGTGTTTTGATTTACTCTTGTTGAAGATGTTGAAAGAGAAAAAGAAAATTAACATAGAGGTGATAAAATATACTAGGTTAAAAGATTTGAAGGCGCGTGGAGATGAAAAATCTTGTGTTAAATTGTTTGGAATGCTTATAAAAGTGCATATAGACCTCGCAAAACGCAGACAAGCTCTTATGACAAAACGGGTAGGTTTGACCAATTGTACAGACCTGACCGGACCGTTGATCCCGTCTCAAGCAGTACGGATAAGGGTACAAGTTCGTTCCAACCGAACGCCCGTTTTTAATTTTTAGTTTAAATATGTAAAAATATCTGTTAATAGTGCATACCTATTCCAACTTGGTTGCGTGTAATAATTTTATTTATTTAATATAATTTTTTTTAAAATAAATAAAAACAATCGGGTACCCATTTAAAAATAAAACACAATACGGGTAACCGCTTGTCAAACCCGACTCGGTGACAAGACACTAGATCCGATTTCCGAATTGGGCCAAGTTTGGCTTGGGAAAACGGACATAAAAAAAATTCAAACCGCCGTCCGAGTCCGGATTTGCTTAGGTCTAGCCGTCTAGGTGTATATATTTATCCGGTGTAAACCGAAAAATGATTTTAGTTTGAACCAAATTCCGTAAATCTCAGACCGAAACTGAACCGCTTTAAAACGGTTCAGTTTTTTTTTTTTGCACCAAAGATAGTTTATGTTCTATAAATCGAACCGGTTTTATTCAATTCTAATTATTACAAGTAAATTTAAGGTTTTGAGATGGAGTGAAGATGATTTTTTTTTTGTTTAGCATTGATAATTTTATACTCTTAATAGTTAATACTAAGGGTTAAAAGTATCTATTAAATTTCATAAAATAATATGGACCCCCTATATGAAACACATCGGATTAGCAACTTAGTTTAATGGAACATATGTTACTTTTAGAGATATTGTCCTACTCAAAATAGCATCAAAATGATTACAATGGAACATAGAATGAACATCTCATGCTTTTGGAAAAGTTGTTATACTCAAAATATGTGTCGAAATGTTAGTAGCATTTATGGATAGACTTCCAAACACTAAAAAAGACAAAGAAAAGAAGGTCGGGAAACACTTGAAAAAACATGTAACATGTCTACACACTCGCTAGTTATCTCTTACACTCACTGGCCTAGCTCACTGCCAATCAACATTTAAGCTTGATAAATATAACGCGGATGGTTTCGTCGTTGACTAATACGTGCGTGCGTGTTAGGCTCTAACTCAACATTTAAGCTTGATAAATCTTATCGGGATTAGACAATGAACTGCTCTGATACGATATAAATTGAAGGATTTCGGCTTATAGTCGAGCATACATGCACGTTTGAACCCGAACCAACATATAAACCTAACGAGATTTACATCATAATATAAAAGGCGGGAACTTTGGAGATAATGAGTTGGCATATCGAAGGTTGGAGACATTCCAAG
Organism: Fagopyrum esculentum; assembly: GCA_033239045.1. Lineage (NCBI taxonomy): Eukaryota > Viridiplantae > Streptophyta > Magnoliopsida > Caryophyllales > Polygonaceae > Fagopyrum > Fagopyrum esculentum. Next base: position 671,584 of record BSUD01000006.1, read on the forward strand.
CATACAGTATGAGGTTGGTAGACTACTTCTCTATTGTCGACTGATTTTAAGATGAAATTCCTCGGGGTTTGTGTGTTGGGTTTGAGCTTAACACACGTATGCACTCGTTTGCACATGATCTCACTCTACCCGGTCTGTCTGTATCAGACTATTGCATGGAGGATTCGATGTATACTTTATAGTGGCGTTACCATGAATTTTTTTTAGAGGGGTATTGTGTACAGGGCAATGGAATTCACAAACATTATGCCCATTTGGAATCGTAGCCGTTGCGGTTACGAATTTAGAAACCGTGACTTTTTTTTATTCCTCTGACAACTGACACGGACATAGGTTCGCTCGGATCCGTGCAATTGTTAAGAGTTTTTTATGATTAAAATTCACAAATAAAATTATGACGGAGGCAAAAATCGGACACAAAACCTGTAATGATAACAATTACGAATTTCATCTAGGGGTGTAATACGAGCCGAGCATCGGCATGCTCAAGCTCGGCTCGTTTATAAACGAGCCGAGCCCGAGCCGAGCCTAAAATTTATACGAGCTTTAAAACGTGCTGAAGCTTGGCTCGTTTAGAAAGTGAACGAGCTCGAGCCGAGCTTTTGACGAGCCGAGCCCGAGCCGAGCCCGAGCAGCTCGGCTAAAATAATGCTCGTATAATGTTATTTTAGAACGAGCCGAGCTTTATCCGAACAAGCCGAGCTTTGACATGCTCAAGCTCGGCTTGTTTATAAACGAGCCGAGCCCGAGCCGAGCCTAAAAATTATACGAGCTTTAAAATGTGCTCAAGCTTGGCTCGTTTAGAAAATGAACGAGCTCGAGCCGAACTTTTGACGAGCCGAGACCGAGTAGCTTCCCTAATTTCATCCATACCTTTCTCTCAAGGTACATTTAGTAAAAAAAAAAAAAAAAGTCTATTAACCAAAATTATTATTATTTTTTAATCTCACGATACTGGAAAAATGAAACAGAGGGAAAAACAGCAGAAGGTGGCCACGTTGACCAGCTCGTCCATGTGTAAGCTCCATAAACAACTTGTTCTTCCAGTTTACCACGTACTTCCTACTTTGCGGTCATCGAGTCGACGGAGTCAACCACCTTCATCTCCTCCATCTTCACTGGTGTCTCCTTCCACTGTGAAAGTCAACCGACAATGGCGGATCGCTACTTCCCCAATCCCATGCCGGATTTCGTCCCCGAATCTCTTTCCTCTGGTTCCCAACCCGCTCAATCATCACCCGAAGATTCCCTCTTGAACCTTCTTTTCATGGATCACAAATCCCTCTCTGCTCAATTCGAGAGACAAGCCCTCGACATCAAGGAGACCGTAACGTCTTTTTCCATCCATCTCTCTCTCCTGCTTTAAACTTAAGAATGAGTATAGTCTCTTAAAAGTTTCATCTGAATGTGCCGCCCAACTGTTTGTGGAAATGCTATGTGAGCAGGTGGTGATAGAGACATGGGGCCGCACGGGACAAAATGTCACAGATTTCACTCTCTACGCTGGGACTCTCGGCACTGCTTTCTTGCTCTTCAGAGCTTTTCAGGTCACGGGAAACAAACAAGATCTCAGCCTCTCTTCTGAGATTGTCAAGGCTTGTGATCGTGCTTCTTCTACCTCAAGGTTCTTTTTCTTTCTTCTCTCTGCCTCTTATGCTATCTGAGATTGATATGAACCGAATCTAAGTATTAGCTAGACTTTATAAAATGAGAAGTTGTATGATCACGATGCCTTCAAAATGGATCCATAAGCATGATTTCATATCTGAAACATGGGAATTGATTAGTACATACTGCCAACTCATTTCAGAAGAACTGGGAAGAACATTTCATCCCAACCTCACTACCTTGAAATGATGCCACATAGCTCATTTGAACTTATTAATTGAATCAGTAGCACTGAAAACTGATTTCGGGGGAGAAAATCTTCAATAAGAAGTCCAAAAGTGTCAGGAAGATTGAAGAACATTTCACCCAAACCATGTCACTATCTTGAAAACGAAGCCACATAGCTCATTTGAACTTTTTAATTATTTCAGAAGTGTATATGCTTCGTTTCCATGTAGTGGGACAAGGAATTGAACATGGTTAGGGCATGTCAGTGCCCATCCAAATTTTCTCCCCATACAGCTACACATATGCTATATTGCTATGTCAGCCTAAATATTTTCACCAAAGAAGAAGACATTTGCTTTGCCAAACAACCATTTACTTTGATGGGATGTACTGAAGTGCTATTGTGTAGGCATGTAGCGACATTTCTATGTGGCCGAGCTGGAGTGTATGCTCTTGGTGCTGTTGTGGCAAAGTATGCAGAAGATGCTAAATTGCTTAATTACTATCTAACCAAGTTCAGAAAGGTTTAAATATATCTTCCCTTTATTTGTTTTTGTGTGGCTCTCTGTGGAATCTGTTTCTTCTATCTAATTGAGCACTTTTCGCTTATATGGTAGATTCAACTTTCTAAAGATCTACCTGATGAGTTATTATATGGTCGTTGTGGCTTCTTATGGGCATGTTTGTTCATAAACAAGCACATTGGTTCAGGAACAGTTCCTTCTGACTTTATGGTACAGCTCATAACAAACCAATTATGTTCCTTATCTTTGCATTGGATGTGCCGAGATTTACATAAGAATCAAAAAATGCAGGGTAGAATTGCTGATGAAATAATAGACAGAGGTCGAGGCATGCCAAACAAGGGAAGTTGGCCTCTCATGTTTGAATGGCACGGAAAAAGGTATTGGGGAGCGGCCCATGGGTTGGCAGGGATCATGTATCTGCTTATGCAAGTGAATTTGAAACAAGATCAGCTTGAAGATGTGAAGAACACTCTCATGCTAATGATCAGAAAACGCTTTCCTAGTGGGAACTATCCCTCGAGCGAGGAAAATGCCAGAAGTGATGTACTTGTGCATTGGTGTCATGGCGCTCCTGGTATAGCTCTCACTTTGGCTAAAGCATACGAGGTAACATTTAAACACTCTTGAAATTTGATTGTTTCTTTAATGATTTTTTACTACTCAAGTTTCTGTTAAGTATTCATAAGTTGGAGAATGGTGACAGGTTTTCAAGGAGAATGTATTTCTGGAGGCTGCCATAGATGCAGCAGAAGTAGTTTGGAATCGCGGACTGCTAAAACGAGTCGGAATTTGCCATGGTATCAGCGGGAATGCGTATGTGTTTCTTGCTCTGTACAGGATAACTGGGGGCTTGAACTACTTACATAGAGCAAAAGCCTTTGCTTGCTTTCTCATAGACCGGGCGCAAAAGCTAATCGCTGCTGGAGAATTGCATGGCGGCGACAATCCATACTCTCTCTTTGAAGGGCTTGGAGGCATGGCCTGCCTTTTCCTCGACATGGTTAACCCTGTTAGCTCAAGGTTTCCGGCTTATGAGCTCTAGAATCATCTTCCTTAACTTGCTGTAAAACACTGCCTTCCTCTATTTGCTTTTTTTGTTGTTCAGCTTGCCATGTAGATTTTTTTATTATAACTTATTAGAGTAGATTAACCAACAGGTTGGTGTGTAATTTTACAAATAAAGGGTTATTTTGTAATTAAAATTGTAACTTGTTAGAGTAGATTATTCAATAGCATGCCAGATAGCCTGAGTATGAGCCTCGTGCGCCAAGCAGCACGAGTGTGGTTGGTTAGCTAAGTCCGCTCCCTATTAGTGACCCAAAGGCCACGGATTTTAAACGTTTTTTTTTCCTTATATATTATAAAGATTCTACTCTTTTTAGTCGACGTGTGATAGCCACATTTTTGATCTTTTTTTCAAGTTTGTGTGTCGAAAATTCGGACATCATTATCTTATTCACTTGGAATCCAATCTTAGTAAATAAGTATACCACCATTCAGTGCTCGTGGAGATGATGTCAATGCTTCCGTTTTCCGGTGTTGACGATGACTGAAACCCACGGAAATTTGCCTGGAAGAACATGGTGTACTACATGATTGGAGTGACAGGAGTTCATAAGGACCCTAAGAAACTACAAGAGATCAATTACTAATGATGGCTTATAGTTGAGGTGGAAGGGAAATATCTCAACTTTAATGATGGCTTATAGACTACAAGAGAGCAATTACTAATGTTTGGCTTTTCTGCTTACAACTTCGTCAACATATCACGGTTTACCCTCCGTTATTGAAGCATATGCTTCTTGGATACACAAACCCCCGTTTGGTTATAAATCCGGAAATGAAATAGAACTGAATCTAATTCATAAATTTACCTTATTCATGAATATTTTTTGGAATCAATGGATTAGGATTTGTCTAATGGCTAGCTCATCGGGTGAGCTTGTTCCTCATTTGATCAAATTGATGCACTCAAACTTGTGTTTGTGTTTTCTTCTTTGGACGTTGGTTCTCTATTGCGGATGAATGTTAATGGGCCTAGAGACCCATTAGCATTCATACCAACACTAATTTTCGTATTATACTTTGAACTTTAACACATAAAAACACATTCGTACATAACCATATTAAATTGTATTTTGATCGTTTTTGAACAAAAATTGTACTTTAAAACATAAAGAGATACTTTGAACCCTCATTTGTTGAATTTGAACTAAATTTAAACCCTAAAATTTAATTAAAAATAATAATTATATTCTATTTTTTGTAATTATGATAAATGCCTAAAAGTTAGACTTTTATCATTTTATGTACGTTTATATTATTTAACACTTTTATTAAAAGTTGTGCCAAATGCTAAATATATGGCCTAGTTAAGTTGTGATTAAAAGATTTCTATTTAAATGTCACATCTAATTTATTGCGTGGATATACAACTTGAAAAATTAAACTTTAAGTGATTTTAATTAATTTAATTAAATATTTTAGATGAAGTTATACTATAACTTTCATGTAACATAAAAATTCAACATTACACACAGTGTGTACCAACCCTTAAGCAATCATGTCAGTTGCTGAGTTGGTAATCTCTCAATTTTAAACATCAAATATCTTTTTTTACAAAATTAGAAAACCTCAATTACTAATTATCCAATTATAAATACTCCCATTGCACACTTAGAATAAGTAAACTAACATTTCAAAACTATACCCAAATACAAAATGATGGGAAGCAAAGACAAGAAAGGAGAATTAGATGGGCATGAAGATGGGAGGTTGCTAGGCCAAGCAGAGGTTTGGAAGCTCATGTTTGCATTTGCGGATTCCATGGCTGTCAAGTGTGCTTTGGAGCTTCGTATTCCCGACATCATATACTCTCATGGCTCTCCAATGTCCTTGTCCGAGATTGCTTTACACCTCGGGTCCTCAGATCCTGATCTAACGTGTTTTTCACGTGTTATGAGGATGCTTGTTCGTAAAAAGATATTTTGCTCATCTTCTAATGAATCGGGTGAAACCTTTTATGGCTTGACTAACTCTTCGAGGTATGTTTTCGTCCATGTTCATATGATTTGCCTATAAATATGATATGTGATACACATTTATAACTATCCTATCAAGGTGCGTAAAAGAGATTTTGTTATAATTATTATTATTATTTATTATTTGATAAGGGAGTCAGGCATGCTTTAGTATGACCTGTAAGTTATTCCTTCCTGAACGTTAGCTATATCTGACATACCTAAGACTCGTTACACCTCGAATATCATTGTTCAAAAACGTTAAAATATCTACATGCGGATCATTCAGAAAATAAATCTCAAGGGAAAAGATGAAGATGCAATATGTTTAATCATTTATTCATAGATATTTGTTCGTTGCTTTGACATCCAACAATCCCAAGTTTTAAGATCAATATTTGTTCGTTTGTTTTAAAAATCCAGAACCGAGAATCGGACCATTTGGACCGAATTCGGACCGATTCAGACCAGAATAAAATAAAAAAATATTTTTTCTTTTTAAAAATTGTGTCATGATATTTCTTATTTTAAGGTGGCTCTTACAAGATTCCGAAGTAACCCTAGCACCGATGTTTCTGATGGAGAACCACCCATGGTTACTATCACCATGGCACCAACTAAGCGCGACGATCAAGGAAGGCGGTGTTTCATTCGAGAAGGCTCATGGACGCTCAATTTGGGAATTGGCATCCACAAACCTAGAGTTCAACAGCTTGTTCAACCGTGGCTTAGCTTGTACGTCCAAGGTTGTCGTGGAATCAATCTTATCTAGGTACAACCACGGCTTCCAAGGCATTGAAACCTTGGTAGACGTCGGTGGAGGTAACGGCGACTTAGTGGCGGAGATCGTCAAGGCTCATCATCCTCGTATTAAAGGCGTCAACTTTGATCTGCAACATGTTGTGGATAATGCACCGGTGTACACTGGTGTTACACATATTGGGGGTGACATGTTCGACTCTATTCCTACCGGAGATGCAATCATCTTGAAGGTATTTTTTTGAATATATGTTATGTACATATACTTATGTATTATTTAATAAAACTATTCTTTATTTGAATTGGGTTGTACTTTTAGATTGACCCGATCCGGTCCGGATGGGCAAACAAACCGGACTTTTCAGCCTAATCGGGCTTCAACTCTTGTCCTACCCAACCCAATAATTAGTATGGATTAAATGATTTGTTGGATTAGATAATGTTTTTAATAATCCTGGAGATAAAGGAAAAACTTTATACTCAAACTTCACGTACTCATGAATTGAGGTACTTAAAGTTGAGTACATTGGGTGAAGTTGAATACATGAAGTTGGGCTGATAAAGTCGGCTAGAGGTCGAAGTCCCCCTTGTTTGGGTCCGAAGCCAACATCACCTCCAGGTAGAAACAAGGGGATTTCACTTCTTCGTTTGTGTTAGAGAATGGTTTACAAAATATTATTATGGACGTTCTAAATGGATGTATCTAATTATAACTTTGATTTTTATATATTGAATTAGTGTTCATTCTCATATTTCGAACTACACTTTGCAGTGGGTGCTACACGATTGGAGTGATGATGACTGCATAAAGATCTTAAGAAACTGTAAGAGAGCAATTATGAATACACAAGGAAAGCTCATTATAGTAGAGCTTGTTTTACAACCAGAAGATGAAGGACTTTTCGATGATACGGGTTTCGCTTATGATCTACTAATGATGGCTCATACCTCAGGTGGAAGGGAAAGAACTCAACTTCAATGGATCAAATTGTTGGAAGATGCTGGTTTTTCTACTTGCAACTTCATCAATATTCATGCTTTACCCTCCATTATTGAAGCATATGCTTCTTGAATACACAAACCTTAGTTGGTTGCAAATAATGTTTTAGGTGAAGTTTCACCTCAAATATCATGCTTATTTGAATTCAAGTTTGTTATGGTTTTGATAATAATGTGTTGATCGTTTTTTGTTTGAACATGTAAACACCGAATATATGTGATTATACCGTCGAATATATGAATCAAATTCGGTGAATATTTTCTTCCACTAATCTCACGATTTTTTTTTCCTTTAATTTCGCCGAATATATGGGAGTCAACCTCTCTCTCTATATATGGGGGTGCGGTTCCCATGAGAACTAGACATGGGTCGCAAACCTAAACCTAAACCGTAGAAATTCAAACCGCCGGTTTGTATAAAAAAAAATTGGAAACTAGTCCAAACCGGCGATTAACCGCCAGTTTGGTTCACTAAACCGCCGGTTTGACCAATTAAAAAAAATCAAACCGACGGTTTAACCGCCGGTTTGGGGTAAACCGCCGGTTTGTATAAAAAAAATTGGAAACTAGTCCAAACCGGCGATTAACCGCCAGTTTGGTTCACTAAACCGCCGGTTTGACCAATTAAAAAAAATCAAACCGCCGGTTTAACCGGTAACCTATGATTTAGCCAAACCGGCAAACCTAAACTGCCGGTTTGAGCCGGTTTCCAAAATGCCGGTTTGGCCCAAACCGCCAAGAACTACAAATTACATTAAACGATATGGTGAATATTAAGGGTCGAGATTTAGGATAGATATCATAATTTATAATAACTACGAATAATCCATTCAATCAACAATAACTACAAAATGTCCTCCATTCAACCAACAATAACTACGAATAATATATTAAAAACTAAGGTTTGTTCTTATTATTAAGATAAAGCCTGTTCTCATAGAATATATATATATATATATATATATATATATATATATATATATATATATATATATATATATATATATATATATATGAAAATTTTTGATAAAATAGAACCTTTTTATAGTCTTTTATTTTATGTACTTTTTTAATTTTTAATCCTTTAATTTTTTATCACTATTATCCTATTAGGTTATATTTACTAAATGAAATTAGGTTATCACTATTACTCTAATTTGAAACTAAGGAGCTAATGAGTGAGTGACCGATGCTTTCATTCATCGTCAAAAGGGTTACAAGAGTTCAGGTTTATACACAAACCACCATGTTGCGACAAATCCAGACCTGAGCAAACCCAAGCATGATAAAACGACGACGTACAGAACTGAGCTCTAACAACAAGCTGCTTGTCTCCTTGAAACCAAACGTTTTTTTCAAAGCCCTTCTCTTCTACCATCAAAAGCAGAGGAAGCTGCAACAAAGCCTCAACTGCATCCTCATGAAAAAGCAATCTAAAACCATAGTTACTCACTCAATTCAATCCAATCCACAGCTGAGATTCATTCTGATGCCAGATTTCATCATCCATCTTCGGATTTTTCGTCCCTTACCCACCTCGAGTTCTAGTGAAGTAATTGAAATCATGATGCTGGACCCTCAGCTGCTTTAACCAAGAATCCGCCACTCCAAGAAAAGACGCAATCCTTTCCGAGTCCAGCCCGTCCCTCCCCGACTCCCACAACTCGCCTTGCATCTTGTATGTGGCTAAGCCGAAAGGCCGGAGCGGGATTCCTTCTCCTTCTTTTCTCTTCCTCCACTTATCATCTCCTTCAATCTCGTCTTCAATGTTCATATCTAACAAAAAGATTCAAAACATCCATTACAGATCAAGTCACCATTGAATCAAATGAGAAGTTGGTTGTACCTTGAAAGGATGATGATAGTGTATGGTAGGTAAGAAAGCCAGTGTTCAAGTCTTTGATATTTGGCCCCATGGGAATGTGATATATTGGATACCTGAACATGTAGTAAATCATCAAATTTTGTATGACTCTTGACATAAAACACAAGGGCTTACTGTCATGTTAATTTATCTGTCTTATTGCAACTATGGGTTTGCACGTTGAACCTATACTCGTTCATCTTAAAACCAATTGACAATGGAAACCTAGAAGTAGCCTTAGAACTTATATTTTATATACTAGGTTTACGGAGTTTCATACTGTCGATGAGACATATTTCTACCCATAACACTTATTCAAACCGGCGGTTAAACAACTGGTTTGGGGTAAACCGGCGGTTTGCCATGACTAACACCTATGACTTACCATGACACAGCCATCCAACTCGCTGGTGACAGATCTACGCTCTTCAGTGACATCAATCCAGGATATCGTCCGGCTAAATCGCGTATCTGAGCACAAGGTGGATGCAGCCATATAATCAATGTCAGCAAATAAGAGGATACATATGACAGAAGAAAAACAGTAAGCATGATCAGAACAAAGTCCTGATACAGATTCTGCGTATAAGAAGATCTGGGGAGTACCTTCTCCATGAGAGGAACTCTGGAATAAGGAGTAGAGCTCTCAAAGTACTGACAGTAAAGGTAGCCGAGTTTAGAACTCAATTGCCAGAGATTCTCCTGTTCAGAACCATCTTCAGAGGAGCTTCCATCCCATTTCGATGATAACTTCTCGCTATCGCCCTCTTCACTACAAGACTCACTGAATGAATCTCTTGAATCAATTTCCTCTCTGTCAAAACACCAAACCAAAATCAATTTTCAAAACCCTAAATGTGGTTTTCAGCAAAATTAGAAGAAATTGGTACCTGAAACAATGGGGAGAAGGATTGCTGGTGAAAATCTGGAGAGCAGAAAGATACGGAACATAGTACTGAACAAGGGAATCACATGAATTATGGAGGTGAATAGGAACACCTGCTCCATACACACTCCATTCATCATAGCAATCCCAAAGATCTGCCAATCTGAAGTACTCTATACTCTCCCTTTCCCATGGATTCCATAGCCTGTTTAGATTCCTCATCTCAGACTGCATTTCAAACCAGGAACGCAAATGTTAAGCTCCAATTCGATATAAATCGATCGGAATTCATAAACTTCATAGCAACCATATATCAAATAAAGGAAACCAACCTTAGAGAGAATCTGAGAAGGGGCAACAGGAGTAGTGCAATGGAGGAAGCAATCAAGGTTGGAAGACATTGAATTCTTCTCAGCCGGCATGTGATTATTCTTCCACTAAAAGAAGAACAATCTGAAAAGAATTCGAAAAGGCTGAAAAGAATTTTCTAGATATCAAAGAAGGAGAGATTCTAGGACGATACTGTTTTGAAAATTTTGACGTTTAGACAAACAGCATTACTAGAAAAACTCTGGAATCTCAACTTCCCTCTTTTGTCTTGCTAATATTAAATTGAATTGAATTTTGATGTTGAGTATCCACGCAATTTCCGGAGATTCCAACCAGGATATAGAACAACCAAAAAGGACTTTCCTCGAAGAACCAAAAAAACTCACAAAATCTCAATTAAAAGGGAGAAATGAAATGTGAACACAGACTTGATTGAAACCAAAAGTAAGAAAGCGAGAACAGAGGATGATGATCAAGAAATACGTGTAGAGGCTGCAAATGCAGATATAGAAACGGGAAGGATGATTGCTTTGCAAGAGATTGAAGGATGCAGAAATGCAGGATAGTAAGAAAACGTACAAGGAAGAAAGAGTCTATTGTTGTCGGAAAACTCAAGGAAAGCTATGAGGAGATTGCAATGCAAAGCGTCAAAGCATCAACTTCGTCTTTCTTCTTCTTCTTCTTCTTCCTAATTTGGAAATAAACCAGCGAGATTCAGGTAACAAATGAGGGAGAGTATGACAGAAGACAGAGTAGGCAACTCCTAATTAATGATGTAAACTAGTCACAGATTTTTCATTTTCATTTTTTTAATTCTCATATTTACCAAACTGGCCTCTAATTTAGGATAATTTGCCCACTGATTTTATACAAACTACTTATTACAAGAAAACTATTTTTAAAAATATAAAATATGGTAGATGATTTGTTTTATAGTTTTTTTTTTAAAATACAGTATAATATAGAAATATCATACAAAAATTTAATCGACCGTTGAATTAAAATATATTTATAAGATTTAATTTATTAATATATATATAATAATAATAATAATAATAATAATAATAATAATAATAATAATAATAATAATAATAATAATAATAATTATAAAAGATAACTTTATGGACTAAACAAAAACATAGCACCATGTAAAAAACAATTAAAATTTAAAATTATGGGTCTCTTTCAATTTTTGTAAAATCTTCTCAAAATCTAATAATAAGTTATTCAATTAAATTATATGTTCCTATTACTCTATAATGGATACATTACTGAATGAGTTTATGACATGAGACTATTCAATAGAGAAAAATATTGTAAAAAGTCTACTTAGTAAATTTGACCCAGATATTTTGACACGAGTGCACTACCCGGGTACTTTAGGGTAAAGTTACATTTTTTGGGCGGTTTGATGTAAAATGACATATTTAATGGGTGAAATTTTGAATAACTAATGTTAGTATGGTGAATGGTGCATGTGGAGTGGTGGTCCACACAAACATGGAAGACTCGACCGCGTCCACCGTCCAACTTTTTCCTTCTTCCTTGGTTTTGGACCTTTGGTTCTATTATTTTTTTGTTATCAGGTTTATAAAGTATTAAATTAGAGTTTAATTTATAAAATTGATTCTTCATTTTAACAAACAAGCTTCTATATATATAGAGAGAGAGAGAGGGGGTGTTGTTTACACGAGAACAGACTTATCGTGTAATCATGAGAACAATCTTAGACCGTTGGATGATACACTCAACCAACAATAACTACGAAACGATATGACACCTTCGTAACAAAACTAATAATAATTACGAATTTGTTCTCATGATTACACAATAAGCCTGCTCTGATATGATCTAATATATATATATATATATAGGGTGTGGTTCCCATGAGAACAACCTCTAACGTGAGAACGTGAGAACAATCATAGACCGTAGGATTGTTTATTATTAAAGGTCTAGATTTAGGGTTAGTATCGTAATTATTAATATAATTTCAACACACACGCGCTTCCAATATAGCACAAATTAGAATCCCTAATTTCACTCCATACAAGCTGCACATTCGGAAAGAGGGTTATACGGTCGAGGCGGTTGAGACGGTCGAATAGGATCTTTGAAGAAGAATCATCGAACCTCCCGGTGTTTGTGGCGCAGCAAAGGCGGCGACTAGGTTGCGATTCTGCGTCGTGGATCTAGATATCCCGCCGTTCCAGGTTGCGACTCAACGAATAGGGTTTTAGGGTTGTATAAGGGCGGCGACTCGGTAGCGATTGGTGGCGCATCAAAGGCGGCGACTAGGTTGCGATTATGCGTCGTGGATCTAGATCTCCCGCCGTTCCAGGTTGCGACTCAGCGAATAGGGTTTTAGGGTTGTAGAAGGGCGGCGACTCGGTAGCGATTGGTGGCGCATCAAAGGCGGCGACTCGGTTGCGATTGTGCGGATTGTGTCTTTACAGGTTCGTAGTGGATCTATATCTCCTGGCGACTCGGTTGCGTTTGTCCTGTACACCGTCCGGCGACTCGGTTGCAGTTGCGATTCGCATTATTCGTAATTAGTTGAAAGGTATCGTCTCCTCCCTCCTTGTTATTAGATCAATTTCGTTTGTAGACTTCTCTGCACTTTTATGATTTGCAAGAATGACAACGATTGTGCGGCGTTATTGCTTGATAATTACATTCTCTTATGAATCCGATTGATTGTTAACAAGTGTTCCGGGTAATCTCATACTCAATTTGGTCAATTGGTCCTTGCTAACGACTCTCACTGGATCACAAATTGCTCAAATCATCTGTTTTGTGATATATTTTCATATAAGGGAGCTTCGAGTTTTATACAATTGTGACGAGCCATTTGATTTGGATGCTAGGTTAGGATTATTCTGATTATTCTGATGAGTCATTTGATTTGTTTATTTGTTGGTTGTTTTTGCATACTAAATTATTACTACTTTATATGTATGGGAATTTGTTTCGTGTCAGAGATCTCTTGTGAAGTTTGCTTGATTGGAGAGGACATTTTCGGGGGTAATGGTAGATTCTTCTATAGGTATGTCTTGTTTGCATTGCTTGGTTGAATATTGTTAGTGGTTTTGTGATTGGTGTGTTGATATTTGCTTGCATTGTTGTTTTTGATTAATTATGAATAATCTTAGACCGACCTTATAGTAATGTTGGTGGAATATATTCTATAATTACGAATGATATTGATGCTGCGGTTTTTGTTAGCAACAAGATAGTTTGTAAATATTATTCGTAGTTATTAATTTGTTTTACACGTTTTAAGCTTATGTTCTCTACTATAAGTTAACATATATGATGCATATGTTTTCAACTAATTACGAATAATGCGAATATGAAGTGCATATTAGATTATAAAACATAAATTAACTATGAATAATTATTGTGTAGACTATTTATGTATGTTTATACTGTATTTATATGAAATGCGTATTAGGTTTTAAGAAACTACACTAACTAGGACTAATACTTGTGTATACTGATTATGTTTATTAGCTATGTTGTCATTTTTTGTGTTGTATAATAAAAACTATCTTGTGTGTTAGATAATGAAGACTATTTTGTGTTGTATAATGAAAACTATAGATATGAGTTCCAAAAGGAAGCGTATTCCGAGGTCTGGATCAGTGCGTACAAAGAAATCGGGAAAGAAGAAAGAAATTCCAAAGGGGGAACACATCGTTTGTGATGATGGTAGTTCTGAAGATTTTGAAGACGTGCCTATTTCTAAGATACTAGATAGAAAGACTAGAGGAAAGAGCACGATTTTAATGATAGAAAATCGTAAGAATGATGAAGGTATGTTTTTATTTCCTAACAAACCGTATTGGGTGCATTTGTATTTTAAACCTTTTTTTATGTTTGCTATACAAAAACTCGTAGGCATGGAATTAATCAGTCAACATGTGCTCATATTTATTATACAAAAAAATTTCGATTGACATGTAAATTAGTAGTTAATTATGAATAAATTGTGATTACATCGATTTACTAATATGATAATGCATTATTAATTACGAATACTGACGTGTAATGAAAATGTTGTTTACGCAGTTGTGAAAAATGTCACCAATCCTAAGGACATTAAAGGAAAGGGTAAAGGGAAGTTGACTAGTGATGAAGAGGAACAGGATGTTGACGATATTTCTGATGGGGATAAAGTTGTTACCAAACGGAAGAGAGTTGCTAAAGGTCCAAGGCAAAGCAGGGGGAAGCTTGAAGGGTACAACAACTTGCCTACCAGATGCTCTCCGAAATCTTTTGTGAATGGCATTAAAGAATTTTTGTCGGATGGAGAAAAGCATGTTGCGCAGATAAATGCAAGCAGTTATTCGTAATTACAAACATTTTTTAAGTGAGCTATAACAATGTATACAAGCATTAAGTTCGTAATTACAAGCGTTTTTTTTAGTGAGACATAACAATGTATAGAAGCATTAAGTTTGTAATTACAAACGGTCAATGCTAAGATCGTTTAGATATACTTCATTTAGTTAATGCACTCTATTACTAGCAACTTGAAATCTTCAAACTTAACTGTTTTTATGGTTTTTTAGGATTATTGTTTGACTTATTTTGTGAATATCTACTTTGATTTGACTAGTTATTAATCGATGTGTCGTGGATGTTTGCATAAATTACACTATGAAGTTTCAAAACCAAAATGTCAATAATATATTATTTACTTGTGTTTGACATAATAGTGATTATTCGTAATTACAAACGTTTTTAAAGTGAGATTTAACAATGTATATAAGCAGAAAATTCGTAATTACAAACATTTTTCAAGTGAAATAATACATTGTTGATAAGCATTTATTTTTAAAGATAAAACAACAGTTATTAATCAAAAGCCTTAAGTCCTAAATGGACTTAAAGGTTTCAATAATTACGAATTCAAATAATGTAAAATAACACTAAATATATTCTACATAACTTCTTTGCAGTCGCTTACATTGACTTGACGAGCTATCAACAAATTCTTGTCTACTACACATCAAAATCCTATGCTTCATAGTTCCATCCGTATCCTCACGAGAAGCTCCCCTTCTAACATCAAACCCAACTGTAGATGCATAGCTCTTATAAAAAGTTTCTCCATCCTCAATTGCTTTGAACCTCTTTCCAATTGTCGGTATCAACATTTCATCGCATGTTGGTATCCTCATCACATTCTAAATTTTGAAAAATGAAATCCATATATTCGCCTTCTTGAACTGCATTAGACTTATGAACCTCCCATTGTTTCGTTGTGCCTGAAAAATCAAATACTCTATTAGACGTCAATTTATTTTATTCGTAATTATAATGATCTTTTCAACTGAAACTAAAATGATACAATTGTGTTATTCATAGTTACTCTGTTTATTATATTTATTATCAACCTGGAATTTGTTTATTCGTAATTATAATGATCTTTTCAACTGAAACTAAAATGATACAAGTGTGTTATTCGTAGTTAATCTGTTTATTAGATTTATTATCAACATCGAATTTTTTTAGTCTATTGGTTCTTCGTACGAGTTTCAACAATGCAACTATACAATTCTATCGGTTATTCACACGAGTTATGTCAAACCGATTTGAATTACAAAGAGTAAATTTGAATACATACACTTACTCAGATTTGCATATGGAGAAACAAACTGCTTTCTTAACGGGATATGATTTTCTTGACAGGATATGACAGCTTGTTGAGTTCTGTTGTTATGATCGACTTGAACAAATGTTGTAGAGAGACCGAATTGAATAAATTTGCAAATGCACACTCAATCTGAGTTTTCCATTGTTACGTTTTTTGATTTGACGGAATTGGGGAGAACTGTTAATGGAGTTTACGTATAATAGAGAGAGGAAGGAGATCTGGTGAATCTTTTTAAACTAACGGTTTCCTATAATACAATATATATTTTTTAAAAACATTTAAGAGAGAGTGGGTTCACTCTCTTTTAATGAGAGTGAGTAATTATTATGCATTATTTGGTTTTCTATTTATCATTTTCTACCATTAATCTAGACCATTGAATTTTAAAAATTGGATGGTCATGATTTGTTCTCACGTTCTCATGTTAGAGGTTGTTCTCATATGATCTATCCTCTATATATATATATATATATATATATATATATATATATATATATATATATATATATATATATATATATATATGGGTCGTTTGGTTTTAACTCCGGAAACGAATATAGTCAATAGGTATACATTTGTTCATGAAATTATTTAATGTGGTTTAAAATAATTGAAGTAGAATATGATAAATTTTGATACCATATTGTGAAATAAAATGGGAAAAGAAAATGTGTTTTGAATAAAATCATGAATAATGCACACATATAGACTAGATTCACTTTCATTCTGTTTCCGTTTTCGGAGTTACAACCAAACGGAGACTTAGAGTTTAATTTATAATTGTTCAAAACTAATTTAAGTACTCGTTTGATTTTAACTCCGGAATCGAAAACGGAATGAAAATGAATCTAGTCGATACGTATACCCTTTTTTATGAAAGGTTTTTGAATCATTCCTTGTGATTTAAAGTAATTGGAGTAGAGTTTGATTACTTTTGATATCCTATAAGGAAACAAAATGCGGGGAAGTAAGTGTATTTTGCATTAAACCATGAAAAATGATTCTATAAAATTTCAAGAATAAGGATATACGTATAAAATAAATTCGTTTTCATACCGTTTCCGTTTTCGGATCTGAAACCAAACGGGCTCTAAAAAGCTTATTTGTATGTCTACGTTTGGTGGTATGGTGGTATATTAGACAAAGGGGTATAACATACACGGCGATAGAATTCACAAACGCAATTCGTATTAATAATTTGTAGTCCTCATGGTTACTAGTGCCGAAATAGTGATTTTGTTTTTTTGCGTTAGAATTCACAAAGAAAATCATCAGGGATCTGGAACCCGTGACGGTGGATTCCGAATCCGTGCATTTGTGAATCCCATCATCGTGCATCGTTCGTTTACGACTTCCAATTAGATAAAAGATTATTTACTAATTTCAGATAACTATTTATTATATTAATATAAATATACGTGATACCACAACAGTTTTTTAATATATTTTTGAATAATCTGCAATTTCATAATTATAAAATCATGTATTTTTTTTAACTCTGCATTTGTATAAGTTCAAGTCCTTAATCTTAAAAAAGAAATATAAAATTCCCTAAAAAAAGATAATAAAAAATTGTTTTATTGTAAATTAATATAATAAATCTATAATATAAAATTTATATTACGTATTTACGTGCAGGCATCGATCATAAAATGGTAGTTGTGTGTCTACTCTTTTAGTGACACTATTAGCAATATAATCCTTAATGTACAACTTGTATTAACGTGCTTAATTATATAGTTTAATTCCATCTAAACGTTAAAATAATTCGGCCATTAATGTGAAAATAATTTCATTTTGGCATCGTAGTAGGCACGTTGTCCCCTTTTTTCAGTTTTTTGTTTTAAAAAAAAACTATATAAGAAAATATAATATTTATATTAAAAAAATGAAATAGAAAATTAGTTCCAATCACGACTTATAGAAGACCGACCTTTTTCCCTAATAATTATAAATATAACTAGAAAAATAATGATACAAATTATACAATGAAACGTCCTACAAGATCTTTGTATATCAATTTCTTTATTTAGTTATAGACCAATTCTCGATATGAACGTTAGGTCCGTTTGAAATGAATAAGAATCATTTTCGAAAATGAAATATTATCGAGTGAATAAAAAATGAGAAGGTTTGTTTAAGAAATGTATTTTTGAAAAATATTCATTACATAATAGAAAATTTTTTACAAATCATAATATAAAATAACCATAATTATTTTAGGAACGTGTACATGTTTTTTATTATAGATTTTCTAAAAAATGTTTACGTAAATTAACGGTATAAATATGTATATATAGAGAGAAGATCCTATGAGAACATGCCTTATTGTGTAATCATGAGAACAAACAATATATTATTCGTAGTTATTATTAGTTTGGTATGAAGGTGCCATATCGTTTAATGTCTTATTTATAGTTGTTGTTGGTTGAATGGATTACTCGTAGTTATTATTATTCGTAGTTATTATTAATTATGATATGACCCTAAATTTTGACCCTTAATACTTACAATCCGACGGTCTAAGATTGTTCTCATGATACACAATAAGATTGTTTTCATGAGAACCGCACCCTAGAGACATATAAATATATATATATATTCGATAAGTTTAAGTACCGGTTAAGATTGCTAAAAATTATCTTCGGAAACAAAATTTTTTTATCAAATCAGTACAAATTCGTATTTGTTTATCGATTAAAATGGAATGTTAGAAAATTTTCCACATATTAATATATTTAAATTATTTAGATTTTTTTTTACTTAACCATTTTTTAATTTCGTTTTTATTTCTTAGTTCTAACTAATTACAATAAATGTATAATTATTTTATTTATTTATTTTAATAAAGGACAGGTTAGTTTGTACTTTTTGGATATCCGATCACGTTTCTCAAAAGTCAAGTTTCCACAAACGATAATTTGTCGGTGTATCATTTTTCAAATGATATTAAAATATTCTTTGTCATTTTTTCTTCTTCAACGGATTGAGGTAAGATGCACATAAGGGTCATGGAGATTTTGTCTAAGAAAGTTTTTTATTATATAATAATTTCAAAATATTTTTTTTTAAAAAGCAAAATTAATATTTATCTCCTCAAATTTATAAAATTAGTTGCTCCATATGAAAACCTCCATGGGAGCTTGACATGCTTATCAATGATATTAACAAGTCGATCTCGGGATTTTCTTACTTCACTGCACAACATGTCTTTAGAGAAATGACCGGACAAAATTGCCATGCATGGACACAATCTCAAGATGGACGTCAATGCAATTCCACAAGATGTTCAAGACCTCATCCGCGATGATGCATTAGGTCGATCAGTGTCTAAAAACTGATCCGCCTAACTCTTTTACCTTTGTATAAAAATAAAAATAAAATTAGTTTCTCCACTCCTCAAATTTATAAAATTAGTTGCTCCAAAAGAAACTATATAAAGTAGATTTGAACCATTTTTTTTATTGTCAAAATAGATTTTAAAGTATATAAATTATAAAGTAGATGAATGAATCATGAATCTAGTGATCTTAATAATTCAATCCTGCTTCAATTAGTGAATATGTCAGAAATTTGTAGGCCAATAAAAAATTTCCAAGGCATATTATACCTAAATTGTGTAAAGTTACATAGAAATAGGAATGAAAACGAATCTAGTCCATAAGTATATCCTTGTTCATGAAATTTTTTGGAATCATTCCTTGTGGTTTGAGGTAATTGTAGTAGAATTTGATTACTTTTGATACCCTATAGGCAAACAAAATGGAGGGAACCAAGTGCATTTTGCATGAAATCAAAGGGAAGGATTCCAAAAAATTTCATGAACAAGATACACATATGGACTAGATTCGTTTTCATTCCATTTCCGTTTTCGGAGGTACAACCAAACAGGGGTTAATGTTTTTTCAGATTCTCAAATTTTATTGAGCTGTTTTTTATTGTTAAATTGTGTTGATTTTATTTATTAACATAGGGTAAAAAAACAAGTTAGAAACCATAAACGTTGAGAAAAAATTCATGTCTTTTGTAAGGTGATTTGGAGGAGAAAACTAAACATATAAATTTAAAAAAAGGTAAAATGATAACTAGTTTTTTTTTACCACTATTACTTTATTAAGAGTATCCATAACATAAATTCATTTAGTAAATATACCTCTATTTAATCTAATTTTTCATCTCGAGGAATTATATATGGTAAAATTATAGGGGTTTACAAAACAAAATAAAAGAGTATATTTAACCCAATTCCTTCATTAAAAAATGGGAGGTTTTTGTTTGCGATCTTTTCGTCGTAAACCTTGGCTTACCATGTGAATTTTACAACTTGGTTTCTTCATTGTAGCCTTTTGAACTAGTGTCGGGATATCAGAACCTTGTGATTCATTTTTGACTTCCGACACATAACTAGTTTAAGTTGCAAAGTAAGTCGTGCTTACTTGTTTGTTTCGACTTTTAATCCGCCCGCTCTTGACTCTTGTTAATGTTTGTGTCTTCCACTGAGAATGAGCTTTATTTTGTGCTTAAAGGTTGAGCAAGTACACTTGGGTTTGGGAGGTTTATCTTTTCTCTAATTTTGAACTCGTAGATAAGTACTATTTGAGTATTTATCTTGAATCATTTAGGTCCTTCGGTTGATGTTAGTCAGTGTTTTGAGTCGTTTTTGGAACACGGTCGTATGCTTTTTGACTGTTTCTTTTGATGGAAAGTGCTTCCTTGGAGTTTCATTAAACACTTCCTCAGGAGTTCGTTTCATGTTGTACCTGTTTCCAACGGTGCTTATTCGGTAGTGCTTGACTCCTTTCTTCACCTGTTTTGTCTTATCGGGATTCTCCTTTCACATCCATGTTTGGTGTTTTGTTGTTCTCCTTCGCCTCTTTTTCTTTCCTTGTTTTTTGTTTCTTGTTTTTTTTGGTTCGGCCTGTCTTGTTCTCACGACGGTTGTTTCCGTCTGTCATTTTTTCTCGGCCTCTCGCTTCACCATGTGTTTCTCGGTGATCAAGTCTCTTACCGGTTTTTCAAAAAGAAAACCGAAAAAATAAGGAGACAAAATAATTTACACAATCCTATTGAGTACTTTTTATATAGTAATTTAATAGTGTTACACTATTACATACCTACTTATCTAACTTATAGCAGTGTGCAACAGTTGAAAACACAATAAGTAGCCGTTAGTGAGTTGAGAAGAGTAAATGACATGGCCACATATGTTTACAAAGATTTCATTCAATTGCTGCTCAGATCCATCTTCTCAGGAGATTCATGTAATTGAGTAAGATGATCAATGTGTAGGATCTCATCCATGTAATATATATGATAAATTATCAAATACTACTACAACTAATTACAGGAAAAGAATGAAGGAAACGAAAATTTTGATCAATACCATCACCAACGAACTTATATTTTATTTCAACTGCTTCGTCTTTAATCTCAATTTTCAGCTTCATACTCAACTTCAACTTCATCTCACGATCAAACTCGTTTACCGTGAACAGACTCATAGAATGACAGGTAAAACTTTGTTTAGTTAGGGCAAAATTTTAGATTTTTGTGGATCTACACGAAGTTTGTTCTTTTTAGTTGAAGATTTAGGGCCCGTTTGGTTTAAACTCCGGAAATAGAAACGAAATGAAAACGAATCTAGTCCATATATGTACTTTGTTCATGAATAATTTTGGAATCATTCCTTGTCATTTCATCCAAAATGCACTTGAATCCTCCAATTTTGTTACTATATAGGGTATCAAGAGTAATCAAAATTAAGGAAAGCAAATGCATTTTGCATGACACCACAAGGAATTATTTCAAAAACTTTTATGAACAATGGTATGCATATGGACTAAGTTTCCATTCCGGTTCCATTTCTGAAGTTTAAAACAAACGGGCCCTTAGTGCTTAGGATTGAGGCCTAAATCAAAGATCATAAACAAACTCATATTTTTCCTTTAACCATTTCCCTAATTACGCACCCCAAATGCAAAATTAGTGTTCAACTAACTCCACATTTTGGGTGCAAAATCGAACTTGAATTTAATTAGTTTCACATTTGGGGTACAAAACTAAAATTGAGTTACTCAATTCCTTACCATACACGACCGAAATTAAAGTTAATTAATTCTACACTTACGCCCGAGACTGAAATTGAAAAATCATATTTTTTTTAAAACATGAGTTAATTGAAAACGTATCCGAAGTAGGGAATTAGATTTTAGTTTTGTTCCGTTCATATCTCCTTCGTCATTTCCTTTCCCTCTCGCTCTCTTTTTGCCAATTCCGACGTCCAACGTTGTGAAAAGAATCATCACGTCAAGGACTAATGTAAGCTCAAAATTGGGTTGCTAGGGTTTCGGATCTTGCTTCCATTCATATGATCAAACACCTTGGGCTTCTCTAGAAGGGGAATTGCACATGGATATTAATGTTTGGAGAAATTTTACCGTGATTGATTGACATAATTGGGAGAAGAGGTGAAAAGAAGATCGGATGAAATTGAGTATATGATAGTAGATAAGTAATTTGAGGTTGGGATAAGATATTCTTTTAAATGAATATGTAAAAGAGATTAATAGTATATTTGATATCTATATTTATAGACGAGGTATGAGTATCGACATAAAAGAAAGTTTACATCTAATGTTTTGTATATAAGTATATGAATATTAAATTGATATCTTTAGGGGTGTGCAATCAGCTCGAAGTCGGACTGAAATTTTAAAAAAAAAAAGAAAAAATTAGAGAAAGAGGACCCCATAATTTTCCATTTTGTGAAGTGGGCTTCTACTAAATTTGCTACAAAAAATAGGTCTGAAAATGGAATCTAGACTACTGTGTACATTGAAAAGGGGTACATTGAAAAGGGGCATGATTTGACATTAACTTTTTGGGGAAAAAAACAAATTAATTGTTAATATTCATTTGCCCTACTATCCCAGCAGTTCATCCTCTTTCTCTAATTATCTCCGCACTCTCCGAGCAGTTCACGAAGGCGGCGAACTCCTTCTTCTTACCCAAAGCCGGCGCACTCCTCCAGAAACCGGCGAACTCCTTCTCCGGCGCACTCCTCCTTCGCAGTCTCAACCAACCAAGGCGGCGCACTCCTTCTCCGTCGCAGTCTCCGTTCACTAAGGCGGCGAACTCCTTCTTCCTTACCCAAAGCCGGCGCACTCCTACAGAAACCGGCGAACTCCTTCTCCGGCGCACTCCTTCTCCTTCGCACATTTAGGTCACGAAGGCGGCGCACTCCTTCTCCGTTGCAATCTCAGTTCACGAAGGCGGCGCACTCATTCTCCGTCGCTGAAGCCGGCACCCCTATTCTTCAACATTACCCAAAACCGGCGCCCAAACCTCTCTTTATTTCCCCTCTTCTTCCTCCCCTGAAACCGAAAGTTGCTTTAATGGCGGATTTCCCTTCCACTTCTGCTCAGATTCCGGCGCCGTCTTACAGTCTAGGGTTTACGCAGGCTGTTATTGAAGCAGAGGAACGTAGGATGGCGGATGAAGTTAGGGTTTCAGCTTACCCCGAAATATATTACCCAGGAACTTTGAGATAACCCAAAAATAGGAACAAACTTGCTTACCCAGAAAATGTAAACAAACACTGATTCACACCTCTTACCCAAGAAGAAGAGAAGTTTCAGCTTACCCAGAAATATATTACCCAAGAACTTTGATATAACCCACAAATAGGAACAAACTTGCTTACCCACAAATAGAAAATGTAAACAAACACTGTTTACCCAACATGAAGTTTCAGTATTTTAGATTCACACCTCATACCCACGAAGATGAGAAGTTTCAGCTTACCCAGAAATATATTACCCAAGAACTTTGATATAACCCAGAAATAGGAACAAACTTGCTTACCCACAAATAGAAAATGTAAACAAACACTGTTTACCCACAAATAGAACATGAAGTTTCAGTGTTTTAGATTCACACCTCTTACCCAGGAAGATGAGAAGTTTCAGCTTACCCCGAAATATATTACCCAGGAACTTTGAGATAACCCAGAAATAGGAACAAACACTGCTTACCCAAAAATAGAACAGGGCTATGTAAGCAGTCCAGATTCAGTTGAAGAAGAAGCTGAACAAGTACTCCAGATTCCTGCGTTTCAATGGGAAGAAGAAGCTCAACAAACACTGCTTACCCAGAAAAGAGCTGGGCTATGTAAGCAGTTCAGATTGATATGTTTTTTAGATAACCCAGAAATAGGAACAAACTGCTTACCCAGAAATAGAACAGGGCTATGTAAGCAGTCCAGATTCCGGTGAAGAAGAAGTTGAACAAGCAGTCCAGATTCTTGCGTTTCAATGGGAAGAAGAAGCTCAACCAACACTGCTTACCCAGAAAAGAGCTGGGCTATCTATGAAGAAGAAGCTCAACAAAACAGCTGTTGCGTTTCAATGGGATACGAACCAAAAGGCCTCATATGAATTCCTGCGTTTCAAATGGGAAGATGAAGGGACAGTGGAGGGAAGGAGATGGGCTAGCTGAATTGATTGGACTTTTTTTAATATTTTTCTACATGTCACCCATCAAATCAGTCCACATACCTATGACATTTACTTTTCTGCTTTTTGCTACAATAGCAGCCCATTTTCTAAATAAAATTTGCAGAGGCCCAAAATCCAAACTCTATAGTGTAAAAAGCCTACATTGCAAATTTTGCCAAAAAAAAATCGGATTGTGGGTTGGACCGGAATTTCAATCAGACTAGCTTCTTTTTTTTTTCTTAGTTTTTTTTAATTAATTTCCGGTCTGATCCGTGTAACTGATTTTTTCCGATCTTGGACCGAGACCGAAAATCACCATACATCCAAATTGTAGACCGGACCGGACAAGCCTAAATATTTTGATATACTACTAATACATTTTTTCTCCTCTTTTGCTATACACAACAAACTAGAAGTATCAAACATCTTATATTTGTCCCTTCTCTATCATTTTTGACTAAAATTAGTTTGTGGGCTATTATTGTAACATTGAACATAAACAAGTCTATTATGTTTTTATGCATACAAATTAGACCCCTTTTAAATTTTTGAAAAAGGTTCCACCACACCATTATTTTCATTATTTTAGATTGAAAAATTGTATGAGCCTACTTTGTATCTGTGATACAAAAAAAAGGTTCTTCTACACCAATATTCTCATCATATTTTTTTCCTATCCGATTATATTAAAATCAACCAAACAGAAACATAGGATATCAATCTCATACTCATATGTTATACCGATACCGATAACGAATTTATCAAAAGTAAAAAAGCACAAGACAGTAACCACACTTAGGAACAAACCTAGAAAAAATAAGACAAAAATAACTTACCCAATCCTATTGAGTACTTTTTCGTAATATTTCAATCGTGTTATATGCTTATTACTTATAGCAATATGCCACAGTTGACTACACAATAAATAGCCGTAAGATCAGTTAGTCACTTAAGAGTAATAAATGACACGGCCATTCATGTTTGCGCAAATTCTATAGTAACTGCGTTTTATGTTTTCGTGATTAGGAGAGTTTGGAAATATAGACATAGGAAAACACGTATTGTTATGTAAATCTATGTCGATTATGACGTTTTTTTTTTGTGTTCTTAGAGCGTATACATCTCAAATATCCATCTAGTTTTTTTTACTGATTTTTTTAGTTTTTTTAAGATATATATCAGATACTTTCTTTCCAAATCTGACACTTAAATTATTATTTTGTTTCTGATATGAGTAAAAATTTTAGAGTATCCGGGATGCATATGCTCTTAGAACATCTTTATTCCACATACTATCCTAGGTTTCTTATATCTTATTTTCATTTCTTTTGTAGAACCAAGGTGAAAATGTGAGATTTAGATCATTTCCATATCAGATATTGAGAGTTTCTTTAGTTGTTTAAAATTGAAAAAATAAAGATATATGTCAAATATGGTAATAGAATAGAGAAAATGATGAAACAATTTGGTTTACTAGACTTTTTCTAATTTTGTATTTCGTAAATGTACACTTGAGAGAAGAACGCTTAGAGTTTGAAAATAAATACAAAAGGTTGGGTTACATTTAACCATTAAAAAGCCTAGTTACTACTCTAATTTTTCAAAAAAGCCCAGTTACCAAAATTGTCCGAAAATAATTGGAGAAACATCTATGGGAAGATATTCAATCTTACTTTTTCCTGCCAAATCTAAAAATAAAAAAATGAAACAATCTAAAATATTGATTGGTTTAATTTTTACTTTTAGAATTTTATTTTAGTTTTTAGATTAAATTTATGTTTTATTATAACTTAAAAGAAACTTTACAAAATTATGGAATGGAGAAATAAGTTCTTAAGATGATGAAAACAATAAAAATATACTAAAAAATCAGATAAGAACTCTAATTACATTTTTATTCTTTCATAAACCTATCTCCACTCGTTACTTTTACAGTTTTACCCCTTACCCATTATGAATTTTATTTTTATTTTTACAAAATTAAATAAAAGAAGAAACTCTTAGTATAGAACATTCTCTCTAATTTTTACTTTGACTCTCACACCAAAATCTAACATGGTTAGTATTTTGAGTTTTTTAACTCATAGTCCGATGGGACGTAGATGTTCGTCTATTTCTGTGTAACAATCCAGAGAATCATCAAAGCTTTATCAACGAGCTTTGAGATTTGATCATCCAAAACCTAACCTTTTTTTTTTTTTTCTTCCTGGTTTGATTTATGATTGTAGGTGAAGAAATTTCAAAATACTATTCCAAAACTCAACCACAAATTTACTCTATATAAGAGCCAACTCCTTGCTAAATATCCCATCTCACCACCACAACATCACAAGCCTTGCTGTGTACTAAAAAAATGGCACTCAAATCCACATCAATCTCAATCCTTTTCCTCCTCAACATCTTATTTGCAATGGCTGGTCATGCTCTAGCCGGTCGCATAGGACCGACCAAGCCCAAAGAAGACGACAAGATACAACCGGATTGTTTCCTTGACCCCGATGGCAGTGTGCTCATTCCAGGTGTTGGGAGGATCTTCCCTGGCGCATCTGTTCGGGAACTTCTCGACCCACTATCTCAATGAGGGGGCTATCCGCGATCCAACAGTCCTCCCAGAATCTGATGTCGTTTCCGTCCCCTAACACCCACTTATGCCCAGGCCCAACGACTTCCCGGATCCCTTGCCGCAAGCAGTTCCAGACAAACGATGGTGTGGAGTGTTCTCTTCCAGAGGGTCGGATATATTTACTCTTAAGAACTCTAGTCCACAAGCTTCTGTCATCTTTCATAAATCGCCATCCCGTCTTTCCTATAAGGGCCCGGTTCAGATCTTCCATTCTCTTAACCCCCAACCCTCCATTTTCTCTAGGGCTGCAAATGGTGTCCCAGGCAACAGTATGCATACACCTTCTGCCCTCATTGCTGCCCCAAATGAAGTTTCTACTGAGTTTGTCTATATCCTCACAAAGACCTTTGGGAAGAATAATGGAAGACATAGTGTATATTGGGATGGATGACAGAACCGATTTAGTGAGAGTTATTCTTCCCGCGAAACTAAGATTCCGACCCCTCCATCCACTCAGTTTGTCGTTGATTTTCCTCAATAAATCCGAGAAAGTATTCTTCGTAACCCTTCCTTGAATGATCGGCATTCCCAGGTAATTCCCCAGCTTGCTAGTCACTTCTATACCACTCAAATTATGCAGTGTGACTTGGGTTTCCTTCGCGACATTTGGTGATACAAAAATTCTTGATTTTTGTAAATTCACCTTCTGACCCGAGGCCTTACAAAAACTGTTGAGGCATCCAAGCACCACTTCAAGTTGTTCCGGGGAAGCTTCAGCAAAAAGGGTCAAGTCATCCGCAAAGAATAGGTGGGATAAGCTGGGTCCATTCCGAGTTAACCGGATAGCTCTCCATCTCCCTTGATCAACCTCTTTCATAATCATGTGACTTAGTCTTTCCATGCACAGTACAAACAGATATGGAGATAGCGGATCCCCTTGTCTAAGTCCGCGTTGTGGGAGGAATTGAGGCGTAAGTTCACCATTCCAGTTCACTTGCATCCTTGAAGTGGTAATGCATTCCTTTATCATTCTACCCCACTCACTAGGCAGCCCCGCGACATCAACCGTCTCCTCCACAAAGTCCCAACGGATTCTATCATAGGCTTTCTCAAGGTCCAGTTTCCAAATCATCCAACCCTTCCCGGTTTTCTTTTTCCTAGTGGAGTGGATGATTTCTTGCATAAGTACGATATTATCCTGAATATATCTTCCCGGAATGAAACTTCCCTGAGTCGGTCCTACAAGATAGTCAATAATCCCTTGTAGTCGTTGCACCATCACCTTAGTCATGATTTTGTACAACACGTTGCACAAAGCGATCGGTCTAAACTGGTTCACCGTCTCAGGAGTGCCTACTTTCGCTATTAAGCAAAGAATGGTATCGTTCAAACCCACATCCAGCTTTTGGCTTTCAAAGAACTTCCTGACTTCCCGAACCACCGAATTCCCCACTATCGTCCAGCACTTTTGGTAAAAAACTGGTTGGAATCCATCTAGGCCCGGAGATTTGAACGCTCCCATACTCTTGGTAGCTCTCCAAACTTCTTCCGGAGTAACACTATTGCCCAAACCACTAAGATCCTCACCTAGTAACCTAGGGAAACCATTAATATCAATCCTTGTATTTCCATTGTTTAAGGATCCCTCTGTGAGGCTGTAGAGGTCCGTGAAATAGTCCACAACTATGCTTTCAAGTTTCTCTTTGTCCTCTTCCCACTCTCCGTCGGTGTTTCGCAACCCGTCCACTCTATTTCTTCGTCTTCTAATGATTGAAGTCGTGTGGAAGTAAGCAGTGTTTCTATCCCCAAACGACAACCATTGCTCTCGAGATTTCTGAAACCAAATGATCTCTTCTTGCTCGAGGACCTCGTCTAGCTGTGAATGTAGATATGCTTCCTTTGCCCTCCCCGCCACCGAGACATTCGCATTAGGGTTGCTTTGGAGTTGAATCAAGTCCGTCATAATTCTTTGTTTCCTGTGAAATACATCACCAAACACACGCCGATTCCAATATAAAAGCCAATCTTTAAGGATGGATATAGGAATACCTCTACTTGCGTGCAACTCCCAGCATTTTCTGACCATTGGAAGAAAATCTTCGTGTGTCATCCAAGCGGCTTCGAAGCGGAATGGTCTCCTGTCCCGTCGTCTAGTGATTGGTGGTTGTAGTCTGAGAAGGATAGGAGAATGGTCCGAGGAGAAGCGAGCGAGGACTCTCACCGAAGCATCCGGCCAATCAAGTCTTGCTAGATCATTAATAAGAAACCTATCCAGTCTCTTCTGTACCCCTACATTTCTAGTCTTGCCATCATCCCAAGTGAATAAGGGTCCCGAGAAACCTAAATCTATGAGTCCGTAATTCTGGATGATGTCGATGAACTTATCAGAGTCTCGATGTAGGCTAGCACTCCCACCCCTACTCTCCTCATGTGTAATAACACAATTGAAATCTCCTCCAATGATACAGGGCTCATTCACCCCGATTAACTCCTTA
Source organism: Fagopyrum esculentum (assembly GCA_033239045.1). Classification (NCBI taxonomy): domain Eukaryota; kingdom Viridiplantae; phylum Streptophyta; class Magnoliopsida; order Caryophyllales; family Polygonaceae; genus Fagopyrum; species Fagopyrum esculentum. Next base: position 701,020 of record BSUD01000006.1, read on the forward strand.
TCAATCTCTTCCCAGAAAGGTTTCCGTCTAGCAACTGTAGGGGGGGCATAAACAACTATGAGGTGACATAATTTACCTGGGAACACCACTCTAGCATGGATGAAAAAGGAGGACGAATTGACGACAGTAAGTTGTAGTTTTGAATCGTCCCACAACAGCCAGATCCCTCCCTCGAAACCAATAGCTTCAACTCTCACACAACCCCCAAATCTTAAGCGACTGCAAACCTTTTGGGCTCTGTCTCCTGAGATTCTGGGTTCCATAATGCCAAGAACATCAACCTTATGCGTGTTACAGAGATATTTAATTGCCCGACGAAACCCGCTTTTGCCGGCTCCGTGCACATTCCAGAGGATACAATTCATTATTATACTAAAACAGAAGGTGATGCTACACACCTCAAGTAAAAAAGGCGAGATACTAGTCTCTTAGGTTGCTCTGGGCAACCTCTGAACGGACCCCTCTTCTCTGCTGTTTATGTCTTCGCACTCCATACTTGCTGTTGCCTCCTCCAATATTTCTTTACTCTCTAAACTAGGCTCTCGGTGGGTACTTAACCTCACTTCACCGCTAGGTGCCAAGTGCGTGTGACATTCCATAGGTACTGCAATTGTATTCCCGTTTACATTTCTCCCTTGCTTCAGTGATGTAGGTTCGGAATTTCTAGGTATGTTGTCAATCCCCTCTTGAGATTCTCTATTTCGGGTGATTCTCTCTTCATCCTCCACCTCTACTAGTTCTCCATCAATAGCTCTCTTCTTATCCTCTGGTCCTTCTCTACCGTCTTCTGCATCTGAATTAGTAAGCATTTCTACCTCCTTCCCCGCTCTCCTTCTCTTTAGGGTAACCATACCTAATTTTGACGCCTCTGCACTCTTAGCTTTCCTATATGATTTTCTTCTGTCATTTCTGGCTTTATTTCGCTTTCTTTTTTTTTCTGCTTCGTCTTCGTCGTCTGTGTTGGCCACTGCATCAAAGATTAGTCCTTCTTTCCTCTCTGAGTTTTTGACTTTACTTGTGCTAGCTACGTCGCTTCCTTTACCCTGCATGGCTTCGCTTTTGTTTATATTTTTAGAAGTATTTGCAGTATCCCCTTTGCCTGTTCCACTTGACATCTGTCCCATTTTGATTTCTTTACCTTTTTCTTTGATCTCTACACTCTTGGTCCCACCTTTGCCTACCATATATTTACTATCCACCAAATTCCCATGGTTGCCTTTTCCCTGTGGAGTCCTGCCATGATTGTGCTGATTTCGGATCTTAGAATAAGCTCCTACTTTCCCCGGAAGAGGGCTGAGGATATCCTTTCCTTTCTGATTTTTATTCTTTCTCCCCACTAGCATCCAGGGTCCAAACTGCTCGTCGTTAGCTTCTGCCGGTAAGCCTGAATCCGGCGACTCGTTGGCCCTTTGAGATTTTTGTGTCTCGTTGTTACTGTCATTGCCTTCCCCATTTTCTTGCTGACCACCATTCTGTTCTTCGCCTTTGAACGTGCATTGTGAAGCGTAGTGACCATACCTTCCACACTTAAAGCAGAGAAGATGCAGACCCTCGTACTCAATTGCACAGCGTTTTTTGTTGATGAACACAGCTTTTTTCAATGGTTTGCTTAAATCAATCTCTACACATAATCTAGCAAAACGACCACGATTGAGATTAAGGGTTTTTGGATCCATTGCAATCGGTTTGCCTACTCCAGTAGCTATGTTCCAAAGAACAGCTTCATTAAACCATTGCATTGGAATTCCTGTAATTCTTATCCATGTAGGTGCTGTCGAAATGTTTTCCGTGGTCACAAAATCAGGTGTCCATCTCTTCATTATCAAGCATCGGCCAAAGACGGACCACGGACCCCCAGTAAGCACCATTAGCAACTCATTCTCGTTCTTGAATCTTGCCACGAAGTAAGCATTGTCAAGATCAATTAGTTTAATGTTGTCCCCAAATTTCCACATCTCCTTTATTTTCCTCTCCATCACTGGGAATGCTATAGGGTAGCCCAATACTTTGAATACTATGGACAGTTTCCAATCCTTTTCGAGCGTTTCCGCTATGCTAGGATCGATCTCGAAGCAAGGATCCCCTTCCGGTCCAAAGGGGTATGAGAGTGTCATCTTCCCGATTAAGGCATTCATATCAATTCTACAATCTCTTTTGTTCCTGTCAGCCTCTCCTGTCGTGACATCCTTCCAGGACTTGTCAGTTCCATCTTTTGCTTGCTCTTTCATAGCTTTTCCTGGAAGGCTTCCGACGTAGCCCATATTGAATACTGGAGGGGATGCCATCGTCTCTTCGTTCATGGTACTATCATCTTTCTTCTCTTCTGCCGGTGTGTCTATCGAACATGGTAATTTCTCGCCGACTCCGACCCCAATAGCATTCCCTTTGACAGGCTCCAGACTCATCTTATCCTTATCGCTTTCTATCTCCATAGCCAGTCCTTCTCCTCTTTCTTCCGTACAGTCACCCACATCCTCCTGAACTTTCTCTACCTCAGTATTCATTTTGGAAGCATCCGCCTCCATGGTCGCCGGAAAAAGGTCACCAATCAGGGCACGAAACCAAGCCTTTTCGCTACTAGGTTTTCCCTGGAAAAGAGAGCTTTGTTTTTCAATCAGGGCACGAAACCAAGCCTTTCCAACGAGCAGGAACAGGTCCGAGATTCTGAACTTGAATTTAATTAGTTTCACATTTGGGGTACAAAACTAAAATTGAGTTACTCAATTCCTTACCATACACGACCGAAATTAAAGTTAATTAATTCTACACTTACGCCCGAGACTGAAATTGAAAAATCATATTTTTTTTAAAACATGAGTTAATTGAAAACGTATCCGAAGTAGGGAATTAGATTTTAGTTTTGTTCCGTTCATATCTCCTTCGTCATTTCCTTTCCCTCTCGCTCTCTTTTTGCCAATTCCGACGTCCAACGTTGTGAAAAGAATCATCACGTCAAGGACTAATGTAAGCTCAAAATTGGGTTGCTAGGGTTTCGGATCTTGCTTCCATTCATATGATCAAACACCTTGGGCTTCTCTAGAAGGGGAATTGCACATGGATATTAATGTTTGGAGAAATTTTACCGTGATTGATTGACATAATTGGGAGAAGAGGTGAAAAGAAGATCGGATGAAATTGAGTATATGATAGTAGATAAGTAATTTGAGGTTGGGATAAGATATTCTTTTAAATGAATATGTAAAAGAGATTAATAGTATATTTGATATCTATATTTATAGACGAGGTATGAGTATCGACATAAAAGAAAGTTTACATCTAATGTTTTGTATATAAGTATATGAATATTAAATTGATATCTTTAGGGGTGTGCAATCAGCTCGAAGTCGGACTGAAATTTTAAAAAAAAAAAGAAAAAATTAGAGAAAGAGGACCCCATAATTTTCCATTTTGTGAAGTGGGCTTCTACTAAATTTGCTACAAAAAATAGGTCTGAAAATGGAATCTAGACTACTGTGTACATTGAAAAGGGGTACATTGAAAAGGGGCATGATTTGACATTAACTTTTTGGGGAAAAAAACAAATTAATTGTTAATATTCATTTGCCCTACTATCCCAGCAGTTCATCCTCTTTCTCTAATTATCTCCGCACTCTCCGAGCAGTTCACGAAGGCGGCGAACTCCTTCTTCTTACCCAAAGCCGGCGCACTCCTCCAGAAACCGGCGAACTCCTTCTCCGGCGCACTCCTCCTTCGCAGTCTCAACCAACCAAGGCGGCGCACTCCTTCTCCGTCGCAGTCTCCGTTCACTAAGGCGGCGAACTCCTTCTTCCTTACCCAAAGCCGGCGCACTCCTACAGAAACCGGCGAACTCCTTCTCCGGCGCACTCCTTCTCCTTCGCACATTTAGGTCACGAAGGCGGCGCACTCCTTCTCCGTTGCAATCTCAGTTCACGAAGGCGGCGCACTCATTCTCCGTCGCTGAAGCCGGCACCCCTATTCTTCAACATTACCCAAAACCGGCGCCCAAACCTCTCTTTATTTCCCCTCTTCTTCCTCCCCTGAAACCGAAAGTTGCTTTAATGGCGGATTTCCCTTCCACTTCTGCTCAGATTCCGGCGCCGTCTTACAGTCTAGGGTTTACGCAGGCTGTTATTGAAGCAGAGGAACGTAGGATGGCGGATGAAGTTAGGGTTTCAGCTTACCCC
>BSUD01000006.1:707777-742881 GCA_033239045.1 Fagopyrum esculentum
CCTTTTTTTTTTTTTTCTTCCTGGTTTGATTTATGATTGTAGGTGAAGAAATTTCAAAATACTATTCCAAAACTCAACCACAAATTTACTCTATATAAGAGCCAACTCCTTGCTAAATATCCCATCTCACCACCACAACATCACAAGCCTTGCTGTGTACTAAAAAAATGGCACTCAAATCCACATCAATCTCAATCCTTTTCCTCCTCAACATCTTATTTGCAATGGCTGGTCATGCTCTAGCCGGTCGCATAGGACCGACCAAGCCCAAAGAAGACGACAAGATACAACCGGATTGTTTCCTTGACCCCGATGGCAGTGTGCTCATTCCAGGTGTTGGGAGGATCTTCCCTGGCGCAAGCCGTTCATCTGTTCCTACTTATAGCAATAATGGCGGTGGTTATGTTCCTAGTTATACCAATAGTGGGGGTGGTTCTGGTCGGCGTTACATTCCCGGTGGGGATGACACACTTGTGCCTAACCCCGGATATGAGGTTCCCATCCCTTCCAACCCATGAAATGAAACTCCGGTCACCAAGTATCAGCTAAGCTGATCAATCCTATGCAATTGTGATCATGTGTGTTTAGAAGCTGTTCATGTCTTGTGTTGTGTTTGTGTGTGTTATATCATAATGCTTGCAGTAGAGCACAGCTTGTGCTTTTTATGTTTCATGTACCATTACCTAAAAGGAAATTCAGTTAATGAATTTTGGACAAAAACAGCATACTTGAGGCTGTCAGCTGATTTTGACTTCTAACAACTATACTTATGGACAAAAAAAAGATGTATAATAATTATATGCTAAATAGCTTGAACTACCAAAGGGTCACTAGAATGGAATAATAGAGACCTTTTTGGACATGGAGTATAGCCATTCTTGAATCTTCTCAACTTGGACATAGATTCTGACCATTACTTGACAAGGAAAAATATATGGCACTGAATCTAAATCATTTTCTTCATAGCCAAGATCAAATGGAAGTATGCTGTGACACAGGATACATCATCATAAACAGAGCAAGAAGACAATGAGTGGTATAAGGCAAGAAAGAGAGATCTTGAAACAAAATCAGTAGATGGAGAATGAATAACACTTCAAAGACGTCAGCAACACATATTCATCCAGCTAAGAATCCTCAAAAGACTTACTCCTTATACAGGGTAGAGACAACCAATTTGGGCCATGCTCTATAACTACAAGTGCGCCTATTTAATAGTTTTATTACATTTTTCACAATCACCTATAACTTGGACTTTTCAAAAGATGGAGAGAGTGACTTTGAAAGGAAAAACCAAAAAAAATGGCTGTTAAAAAATCTCGGTGTTACCTTCGACATTACACTTTACTTGGCCTATAAATTGCCAGTTTAAAACATAAATTCATAGCATAGATATTAAACGGAATGCCGAATGTAACACTGGATTGTTATAGAGGAGTTGGATTCACTTTTCACCTCATTTCATGAAGATATATATACTACTACGGTAATAAGATATATGCCCAAAAAATTTGGGGGGCCTGTTTAGAGGAATTTAGTGAACCTGTTAAGAGTCAGGCCTGCCCTCGAGATAAGTCTGAATGTTCTTTGGAAGATGACATTTCATTGCCGTGTAATTGTATACAGTCCCATATGAAGCCCCTTTTTTCTGGATAAATGTATTTGCATCTGAAAGGCTCAGCAGGGACTTACTATTGTACACAAACTATCTAGATACATGTGTATAAGTTCATTCATGGATCTCGAAAGAACATATTTACTTCTATTTCTTGATCTCATGTTGCTTGCTAGATAATAAAACTGAACAATAATCACCTGGTGTACACTCGTATTGACGCTTCAATCAACGTGTTTTGTGATACTTCAAGATCCCTTTTCCTTGGAAGAGTCTTCTCCTGTTGATGCCTCTGAAATCCTTGCCTCGGATTTCTCATTCGAATAGCTACAGGATTCCAGAAAATAGATTTCATGAGTAGATCGTCACCGGATTTATGGGGAAAGTAGGTCAATGAAAATAGAAAAGGTACTGACCCAGAAAGTATTGTTACCCAGATGAGTTCCACTGAGTCGACCCAAAGCAGTCTTTGTTCGACAGGGATCACCCCGTACGTGATCAAGTGAGCAAACGGCCACAGTTTCCATCCAGCCTATCAGGCACATCAGATCCCACAAAGAAATAGTATTATTCATCATCTGCTTAAAGCCTTATAAGAAATTGAATCCCACGAACCATGACTCTGTTGAGAAAAGATTAACACTCTTTTCTGATGTATGATGTATACAGAAAAGATATTTGTTAGCAATTACTAGTAGTCTAGCATATAAACTCTTTGATCTATATTCCTAGAAGACATCAGCAAATTGAAGATACAGAATTATCTGATTACAACGACTCTGCCAAGGGTTTTATGTATGTCATAACTTATAACTTACAGCTTCAGGGTCTTTGACATGCATTTTCATGTGCCATATCAGCATATTCATTACATACATCAGCTTATCAGTAATTTAATGAGCATGCATTGTCAGATAAATTACCATATCAGCTTTACAAGCAAGATAGCTCTTTAGTATAAAAGAAAGATGGACAGTCATGCAAGCTAATGAAAAGTTTCGAAACAATAGTTTCTTACAGTCAGCATGGGCCAAAAAGTCTCCTTGAGTTCTTTAATGATGTTGGCTGGTGATTCTCCACGCAAGAACCCCAAAACTGTAAAGTAGATGCTATTCCAAACAGCTGACCATATGGTTTGATCGAAGGCAACTTTGGCAGGAACCACCCACCATCCTTGGAAAGGAAAAAGAGCCTGAATCGAAATTCGTCCATATAAGTAGATAAACAAGATTAGGGAATTAACAAAAATATGCAAAATGCTACATTGTTACCTCACAGATTTGATAATAATAGTGAGAGAGAGAACCATGAAGAGTGAAACCAACAAGGCCTGATCGAAACATGCGAGTCAAGTCGAATTCAAAAAGGGGCTTACCCTCAACACACTGCACAAATCAAAAAGCATACAGCAGAAGTGTGATTCATATTTTCATGAACATAGCAATGGTGTCGTAGCTACAGATTCTTACTTGTGCAATCCAATCTCCAAGAGAATAAACTATCCCACTAATCACCATCTTAGCTAACACAGGATTAGTCTTTAGGGCCTGCTCGTAGGCTATCCAATTGTGCTCAGGTGCATATCTCAATATCTCATAAAGTGTCCAGCCCTGAGACAGAAAGACAGTACATACAATCGGTATTAAAACCGGAAGAATAGAATCAAATGTCAAAAACCTCAAAGAGAATACCACAAACAGAAGTATAACTTGTGAGATGAGTAATTCCTGAAGAATGAAAATGGAAAGGGTTTGAGTTGAGCCACTTACTTGCCAGTAATCATGATCAATTGTAAGCAATTTGGTGACGGCGAAAGTACCAGCCGCAAGAACAATACCAGCATTAATTCCTCTTCCAATCAACCTATTAACATCAGAATCAGACGAAAACGACGAAGAAGGGTCCAAATTGTTGGAGCCATCAGCTGATACAACAACCCTTTGTTCATCCTCGCCCCTTTCAATTTTGATCACTTCTATATCCTTCTTATCCTCTTTGACAGCTCCAACAACAACAGTATCCCACTTACGAGCAAATTCTAGAGCGGGGGCGATCTTCTTCGCCGTGTTTGATGAGCTGGGCTTAAACAAGGCAAAATAAGTCGATCTCTTGTGAGAATTGGGGAGTGGGTACAAGATTTGATGTCGCGGAAGGAAATTGATTGTTAGCATGGCTCTATTGAGGATGCTTTTAGGGATCAGAGAGTGGGGAAGAAGAGATACTTGATAGTCGTATTTCTTCCGTGTTCGTATGCTTTCATGGACGGTTAGTGGTCGTAACCCCCATATAAACGTAGCCAAGTTGAAGAAGATGTCTTCATTGGTGCCATCGTTTATTTTATTTTATTTTTTTAAAAATAGAAAACGGTTCGAAACCATCAAAAAAAAAATTAAAAAAAAACATCAAAATTAAACCAAAACTAAAAATAGTTTTCAAAACTTCTGATTCTGTACCATTTTCTTATATTAGCATATTTGGTTTGACAGTGAGGGCAATTTCTGAAACAATTGTGTTTGAATGAACATATGATCAAGGAAGTAATGCTGAAAACATTAAATAAAGAGTTTTCAATGTTAAAATCAACACACCCCAGAAGTTATGAAGGCTGCTCTCAATGTCTCATACTGCTAATAACTGAACAAGATCTTAACTGAACATTTCTATGACTGGAAAGAGGTGGGATTAGGGATGTCAATTAAGACGCCATGAACTTCCCTTCTCCTCCCAAGCAACCCGCCACCTGATCTCGGCACTTGTGTTGATGTTATACGTGCGTTCTGCGGTACAGGGAACTCTTGAGAATGACCTGAAATGCAAAGAGAGCCAGTATTGTCTGGCTCCCAGTAAACCTCTACCATGACCCCTCTAGGATTCACAGATGTTTCTGTTCCGGGAACTCCCACGAATCGGGCCCCAATCGGAATCTGTTCAGCATAGCATTAAGAGATTAAGATTACAGGAATTAAAAGAGAGAAATATTTCTCGTAATCTCGTTTGACAAGAGAATTAAGTAGATTAAAGGAGTTAGATTATGAAGATTAAGATAATTAGATGATGGAAATTTTGTAATCCTATAAAACTTGGATGATAGGAATTATAAGGATTATTGAGGTTAAAATCTCAATTTTAACCCCTCTTCCTTTTTTTCAACTCTTTCGCATATAAAAAATTTAGCACTTACTTTTTCATAATTTTACCCTCAATCATATCCATTTTACTAAACACTCATTTTACTTATTTTCATATTTACGCTCTTAAACAATTTCATCTCATTAATTTTTCAACTAAACATAATTGTCTTCAACCTCCTTATCTTCATCTATGTAATCTAACGTTACCAAATGGGGGCCCAAAATGAGAATACTTGGTAGGGAATGGTAAGTGTTGAAGAAAAATAAGTTATGATAGACTTGCCTCAACTTTGGTCCCAGATGATGTAAGTGTCAAGGTTGTCATTTTTCCCTCGGCCGTTGAGCTCTCAAGCTCTGCCTGTCTTGCAATGTTCAGGAACACTTCTTCCAGAGTAGTAAGGCCAAGCTGAACGTCAAGTATCCCGAGCTCGTCTGCTCTATCTTGAAGCTCCGCAAAGAAGCCCTGTTGCATACACAGTCAAGAGATTTTTGAAGATGGTAGAAAAGTTGGTTGAACTTGAAGATGGGATGATGGAAAATCTTACTGCCAAGAGGTGTTCCTTTTGGTTTGGAATAACAAAAGTAGTGAACGCTTTGTTCTCCTCTTTAGGCACCACATTCAAACGCTGACATCACAAATCCGAGAAATGAGGTTTTTATAATAACTTAACTTGGAGTGGTTCAAATTTCTGTTATCTAACTAACCGAGTTGAAGAACTGCTTCACAGCCGTTTGGTAATAGGAACCATTTGCATCTCCGACAAAGCTCACATTAGCAACAAACCCAGAGCCAAACCGAGATTTTAGTCTGATAGAGGTTCCGATGCAACGGAGCCTCCCTTTGGCCATGATACCTATGCGATCACTTAGGACATCAGCTTCTTCCATTGAGTGTGTCGTTAGGATGATTGCTCGGCCTCTCTTTGCTCGTTCTATCATGTCCCAAACATGTCTCCGGCTTATAGGATCCATTCCTGTTGTCTGATTCATAGTGAAGATCAAATACAGTTTCATCTCATAGGTATTTTTACTGAAATCAGTTCTACAGTTAGCATACCGGCTCGTCCAAAATAATCAACTTTGGATCTCCAATGAGGGCAACTGCAAAACTAAGACGGCGTTTCATTCCTCCACTGTAGCTTGAAACTCTCACTTTGGCTGCATTCGTTAATCGAACCTCATGCAGAGACTCGCGAACCACCTGACTTAGAGAAACAATCTTATCAGATTTAAGGCTAAAAAGATTTAACTGTGGGAATGAATGAGGACTAGGCATTACCTCGTTAATTGAAGATGGAGGAAGACCCTTTATATTAGCAAAGAGATCAAGGTGTTCTTTACCATTCAACACATCCCAAAGTATGTCAAACTGAAAAATCATTCAAAATAAACAGTTAAAGAGTATGATATAGTACATGGGATTCTCTCATTCACTAATTACAGATGGGAAATCACCTGAGGACACACACCGATCATTCTTCTAATCTTTGACATGCCCAAGTAGCTTCGAATTGAATATCCGTGTATCAATGCTAATTGAAAATTACGATTAGAAAACATATGATCATCTAAAACAGTACAAGTGCAGAAACAAATGAAACATATCACAAACATAAAAATATAAAGGATTACCATCTCCGGTTGTCACTGGGATAATTCCGGTTAAGCAGTTGATTGCAGTAGTTTTACCAGCTCCATTAGGTCCCAGCAGACAAAACAACTGATCCTTAGCAAAATTTACCCATATTCCCTGAAGTGAAAAAAGTTTAATATTCAGGTGCACCAAAATATCAGTCATACAGTTGAAGAAGTCAATCATACCTTGAGAGCATGGAAGGGAGGTTTCCTGCTACAGCTACAACAACAAGATCTTGCCCCAGGATAGATCTTTGCTATACCACGTATCTGAACCGCGACATTTAGATCAGTTTCACCTGCAGCAACTTGCTGCTTCACATGGTTTTCCTCTTCAAGGACATCCTCATCATCCGGAGTCACGTGCTCTGGCTTTGGGACTGTGCCCATGCAGCTACATATACCTCCTTCTGATACACATAACATAAACCTCTAAAAAAAATGTTTTCTCTAGTGGTAAGATCAAAAGTTGTTACAAGTCTGTTTACCTTTAACCTTGTGTCCACCCTTTCCTGTCCAGAATCCAGGACTTAAGAAGTAGAATGCTGATTTTCTCACACCATTCGGGTTTGGAATGACGTTATCAAAGTAGATAGCCAGGGCAAACCACACAAGGAAAGTCGAAATCAACCACATGTAAATCTTGTTCTGTCAGATAGAATAGGTGACTCTTATTTAGTTGACATTTATAAATTATTGAAATGCATAGAAGAAAGTAAAGCTTAATCAAAACATACAATAGTCATTCTACAAGAATCTTCAGAAACGCATTTCATTCTTCCACTCCAGGTGATACCAGGATTCTCAGGCAATGAAGCTGAGGTTTGGAGCAACGAGATAGCTTCAGCAAGTAAATTGGGAGGGTACATAGACCAGATGAACCGAATTCTGTCACCTTTTTGGGGGTTTGAGAAATCAGTATCATATGGGAACCCAACTTGTGACACAAACTGTGTGAATTTAGTATCATTGTCAGCAACAAGTCAATATTAATCAGTAATCACACAACAGGCTCGTCAAAATGTGAAATGTTGTCTTTAGTCTTTACCATAATGATAAATCCAAGGATGAAATTCAAGAAGCCCACTGTTGTAGTTGAGTTTGTGTTGCTAATAAAGGTTGAAAACATGAACGAGGCAGACGTCTAACATGGACGGAAGATGAATCAATCCAAAAAGATGTTAGAATTTCTTTGTCAAGATATGATCGGATGATGGATAGTGTGAAGAAAGAGACTTTACCATGTTGAGTTGGAAAAGAAAGAAAACAAGGAACACAACCACGGTACTGTTGTGCAAGAAGAAGGGGAACCTGAACAGCTTTCCGAAAAGCACCAAGCAAAGAGATGAAAGAAATACGAGAATACCCTCCCATGCTAGCCACGACAGCCAATATGCAGTGTCATAGAGACCCATAATCCCCATTACCTGTAAAAAGGAAAATCATATTACAAATCATATTGATGAGCGATATAATTTCATTCTACATATTTGACAGAAACAAGATACCTGACGAAGTTTGAGTTCTTTCTCCATAACCAATGAACTCATTTGGAACACAAAACCAAACATAGCAGATGCAAGGAAAAACGTCGGTGCCATAAAAGCTACAGCATCTATCAACTCCTTCTCACGGGGACGTGGAAATTCCTTAAAGTTGACAGACCAGGTAAAAGAAGGATCTGCAGAAATCCCAAATTAAAAAAAAAAAAAATCAGTTCCATTTTCAAAAGGCAGTCAAAATGTTCAAGGATTGAACATACATACCTCCAATTAGGTGTCTAGAAATCTCCCGTTCTGCAGCAATCTGAAGTGGAATCTGGAACTTAAAAACTGGGTTTTCCTGCTGTCCTTTTCTTTCAAAAGAGGTGGAATTTATCTGTACGCCATAGCCAATGACGGTTGTGTTCCTATCTTTAAAATGCAAGGCTCCAGAACAACGATTAGGATTGCTCGAAAACCATGTATCCACTTCTTCAATAGTTGCAAATGATTTGACCTGATCACATAATTAGCAGAGTAAGTTCTTCAATCAACCTAGTACAATATGCTGTCATAACAATCAACACAATTCCATGCTCCGATCTAATCGGAGTATGGAATCCGTCTAGATGTAGGATTTTGGGAGAATGTTATTTCTTTACGTTATTATATTATAAAATGAAAACTTAATCAACACTAATATTTAGTCAAATTTGGTCAATTATCGAAGAAAATAAGAAAATAACCCGTAAATCAGAACCTTATTGGGAAGAATGGGACGGCCGGGATTATTAGCCCTAATTCGATCGACTATCATCGAAATTCGACCACTGGAATTTCCACTCCAAACGAAGTCATAACAAGGAGTATTGATGAAGAACTTATCCTCACAGGGAGATATGGGAGGGAACACGATCGACTTGGAATCGATTTTCAGAGCGTTATTAGAGGCTTGGATCGATTTCTGGATAATTATCATGATCAAAAGGAAGAAGAAAGATGAAAAGATCTGAATGAACGTAGGTCTCCTGTTTCGCCATGATAGAAGCATGTTCTTCCGTAACAACGCTTTGAACTGCTGATACAGCAGAGGCAATCCTTTTTGCAGACTCATTCTCTCAAAACCCTCTCTCTGATTCGCGCTCTTCTGCCCTCGCGGAAATGGAGTTTTGCTTTGTAGGGGATGATACTGAAAGGTGTAGTTAACGCGCTTGCACGGAGAGTGGTGACCTACCCTTCGGTTGTGAAACTGAAACGGCCTTGGTGGTGATCACCTACGACAAGGTCCACCAAAAAGATTTTGTATTTAAGGATTTCTTAATTTGTATCAATTGATTTTATTAATTGTGGACCTAAAATTGGAAATTAGTGATTCTAAGGTACAAAAAATATTAAATAGTTAATAAAATATAATTTTTAATGGTACTAAATATGTCCTGATTCATTCAATTTTCAAATTGTTACCTCAAATACTCTATTTTATTATATAAATAACATTTTGATACCAAAATCAAGTTTTACAAAAAAAAATAAAACATCTTAAATGTCATGGAATGGAAAACGCGTTGATATATCTCTTCAAATGTTATGTGCAATTTTTTTTAAAATGCCACGGAACGAAAATAATGGAAAACTAACTAAAAAGTCGAAAATATGCTCATATCATGTGTAATTTGTTTATGAGCCTAGGGGTGTGTTCGACGTGCACAGAAAATGGGGTTATTTGGTAGATCATTGTGCCTAGATTATTTTAGGAGATTATTTTGACCTAAAAATAGTACCCAATCACAAACAGATTATTGAGATTATTGGTAGATTATTAAAAATTTTCATCCCTCACACTAATCTCAATGTTCCACCAAACGGACCCTAGGTCTGTTGATGCGATTCTCTCACACACAAACTTTACTATTTTGAATTGTGATCTATAGTTAAATAATTTATTTAGTTCATTTCAAGTTAGTATTCTATTAGCCAACGTGTTGCAATAATGAAATGATTGAAGTACATTTTTGGGCTTCTATGGGCTATATACATGTATAACATTGGACCTTTACGTAGCATGACATATTGGTACATATGATTTTGACATTTAACAACTTGTTCAATCATCACCCATTAAAAGAAAGATGAGCTATAAAAACAAAAACAACAATTTCGAAAAGAAGAGAAGCAACAAAAGGTGGAACGACGGAAGTATAGTATTTGCTTTTTATCTCGATTTTTTCACGGTTGAAGAGAAATAAATTGATATGTTGACGGAAATAGAAAAATTGAGGTATGTATGTAGAAGAAGGAACGTCAAAAGGAGAAATAGATTAATTTATATGTATGCAGAATACCCGTCATGAAGGATCAAAAGCTCCATTCCTGCGAAGAGAGAAGAGAAGGGAAGAGCAAGACCGAGCGTCAACCTGATAGTAGTAGTGGATTGCCTTTTTTCCGATTTTTAAGAAGAAAAAAAATATTGTTGTTAGTTTATTGAATGGAGATGCTACTCTAATATATAAATATACTAGATAACGGTATTAAGATATGAGATTGATATCCGATGTATTTTTTTGGAAAGTTTTACCGTTTTAGTATATGAAGGAGGAAGGAAAAATATGAGATATGTGATACTTCTAGTTTTTTTTTTACTATATCTAAAGAAGTAAAGAGGAGAAAAGTGTATCAGGAGTATATCAAGATATCAACCTGATATCCATATACTGGGATATCAAACACTAGATATGAGTTTTTTCTAATGTTGATATTCATATCTCATATCTAGTTAGGGATACCAAACGGACCCGAGATAACCCTAAATAAAAAAGCAACCCGGAAAAAAAAAAAAAGTAAGATTTGAAGAGTATTAAACTTAACCCAACTATAAAATTATAAACTAATGGTTAAGATTTATGCAAACAACAAATATGAAGAATCACTCATTCCGATTCAGCCCAAATTGATACCTCATTTCAAATGAGGTATCGGGGTTGCATCTAGTTTATTTGTGGGATCATATCAAACGAACTCTAAGATCTTTTTGGATTTGTGTGCAATTCTAATGGCAACTGCAGTTGCTCTTGCTGTTTTTAATGAATATTCAATAACTGGTCTGCTGCTCCATTGTCAATAAGCAAAGGCAGCTCAAGGTTGAATGGTTGCATCTAGTTCATTTTACAGTTGAACTCGTCTGTTTTATTGCCTACTGTTTTGTCTATCTATAGCTTTTCTAGTCTTCTAGGAGAAGCTTCTATTTAGAAAATCCAAGAGATCTAATGGCCGCATTATCCACTGTCACTAGCCACCCTTGTACAGACCCACAGTCATTTTCCAAGCAGGCCTGGTTGAAGCTTCTTCAGCGTTTCATGCCCCGTATAGGCACTGAACTCATTCAGCATCTGCTACGGGATCTCGAGAGTTACCTCTTGAGTGGCGAGTCAACGAGCCTTGTTCTCTCGAATCTTATAGAGTCGTGTAAGGAAATTGTTAGGAACGATACGAATGTGGCTCAAACGGACTGTATTGAGCAGCTGCAGGTTGTTCACTCTGACAACTTAGAACTTGTATGTTCATGCTAATATATGGTAATCGTCAGGGGATGAAGTTGAATGCATGGAGTTCAAGGTTAATTTGTCTCGGAGTTCGTCTTATGAGCTATATGTGACTTGTTTAATTAAAAAATGACCGAATGTGTTAACTATATGAATTGATATAACAAATGAAATTGTGTAACTAAACTTTGTGTAAATGACAGAGTCTGACAGACTTGTGCAAAAGACAAATTTGTGTACGACAAATTAGGCAAAATATTTAATTATTTTCAATTTTTTTTGAAAATAGGAAGTGCTGAGTTTGTCTACGCATAACTAGTTTATACTCCAGGTTACATAAACTATAGTCAACTCATCAATGTAATTTATATTATCCAAATTACTTGTAGTCTAAGACAAATAGGTTTGATAATTTTCCTTATAAACATACCAACCAACAACATCCAGATTTAAACTTGGTCACGAAATCCTTGGGACTTGATTTGGCAGTGTCGTTATACTCATGAATCCATCATAGATACAGTACAATACAATTGGACACAAAGGACATTTGTTGCTTTCACAGTCGCTCTGCAGCAATAAATAATTGCTAGACACTCACAAGTCTGATACAGTACAATACAATTGGACACAAAGGACATTTATAGCTTATGTTTAAACAAAAAAAAAAGTGTAGCAGAAATGAAATTTCAAAACTGTGAGCACCATTTTCATACAAAACTGAGGTCCTCTCTGCTATCTTTCTCTGTCTTTCTTTTTCTGTGAAACGGGCATCTGGGTTATGATTTTTAGGGTTTAATTTGTGTGTCAGTAGTGAAAACAAGAAAATGGAGGATGATGAAGCTGAATTGAAGATTATAGAGTGCTTGAGAGGAAGATTGATTGCTGAAAGAGCTGCTTCCAAAGCTGCTGAAGAAGATGAAAAACTCATGGATTCTAAGGTAACTTATTGATTTTCGTTCAATTCATAGATTTTTTTAATTTAACTTTTTTAAATTTAAAATGTAGTTGAAGGAGTTAGAAGCCCAATTGGAAAAAGAGACCAAAGCTAGGAAGAAGTTTGAGAAGAAGCTTATTTTTCTGAATAAAAAGCTTCAATATTTGAGAATCCCATCTCAACATGATCAAAGCTCTGAAAATCCATCAGATGAATTTCAGACTTTAGAAATATCAAACGGCAAAGATTCAAACACAGATTCCCCTAGGTAAACAATTTGCTGTCATCATTCAAATGGGTTTTTCATTTTAAGAAATGGGTCTTAATCTGATTTCTGTTTTAATTCTTTGAAGATGGAAGCTTGAAATGGAGGATGTCAATGGAGAAGTAGATAACTCCATGGCATTGATTCCTTTAAGCACCTGTGAAGTACAGTCTGAAGTGAAGATAAGCAGTGAGACCAAAGCTAGGAAGAAGATTGAGAAGAAGCTTAGTTTTCTGAATACAAAGTTTCAATCTTTGAGAATCCCATCTCACCATGATCAAAGCTCTGAAAGTCCATCAGATAAATTTCAGAGCTTAGAAATAATATCAAACGGCAAAGATTCTGCTGAAGATTCAAACACAGATTCCCCTAGGTAAAAAATTTGTTGTCATAATTCAAATGGGTTTTTCATTTTAGGAAATGGGTCTTAATCAGATTTCTGTTTTAATTCTTTGAAGATCGAAGCTCGATATGGCGGATGTCAATGGAGAAGTGGATAACTCCATGGCATTGATTTCTTTAAGCATTTGTGAAGAACAGTCTGAAGTGAAGATAAGCAGTGAGACCAAAGCTAGGAAGAAGATTGAGAAGAAGCTTAGTTTTCTGAATAAAAAGCTTCAATCTTTGAGAATCCCATCTCACCATGATCAAAGCTCTGAAAATCCATCAGATGAATTTCAGAGCTTAGACATATCAAACGGCAAAGATTCTGCTGGAGATTCAAACACAAATTCCCCTAGGTAAAAATTTGCTGTCATAATGCAAATGGGTTTTTCATTTTAGGAAATGGGTCTTAATCTGATTTCTGTTTTAATTCTTTGAAGATTGAAGCTTGAAATCGAGGATGTCAATGGAGAAGTAGATAACTCCATGGCATTGGTTCCTTTAAGCATTTGTGAAGAACAGTCTGAAGTGAAGATAAGCAGTGAGAATGTGAGGGAAGTTCTTGGCACTTTAAAGCATATAAGAGAGGAGATCCAAAGAACAATACAGAAAAGGCAGCTTACTACTACTAGGCAGATGATTCAAGTGGGATAGATAGATAGATAGGTAGATCTAGATTCTGTGCTGGCATTTAATAATCAATACTGTTTTTGGTAAAGCTATAACTACTTCATAAGAGTATATTTATAAGTTTAAGTTTGCGTAGAACGAACGTTCAATAAGAACCGAGATTGATGCTCACATGTGGGGATATCAGCACATGATATTCAACTGAGTTTGATCAGCACTTTCAAAATGATTTTTTGAGTAACTTCAAGCCCAACACAATTGGAATCTTGATGAGGATTCAGAAAATCTCGTTATTCACACCAACACAAGATTTGTGTTGATGATATTATTATAGGTTAATCTTTATAGTTTTATAGAAAAACTGAAAATTGACAGCTCGAGGATGAACCAAACGGGCCTTTTGGTCTTCAAAGCCATGAAGAGGTTTCTTTCGAAATGGGGTGCTCAAATCAAGGCAAAAATATTAATGTATTCACGTTTTGCATCTGCCGTCAATCTTCAACTCGCCCTAAAATTCACGCAATTTTCGTACTATAAATTTGTCCGAATTGACTCTCTTTTAAGTCTTTATCACATGATGGAGGATGCAGCGCCATCATGTTTGCCCTTCAACTTGCACGAATATTATCATGTCATTGTATACAATCTTGGAAACAGAGACTCAATTTGGTCAATCGGGATCCGCACACCCGTAGGGATAAACGAGTGGATACGGACACCGGTTATTGCTGAACGGGCTGTCAAGTCCGGTCTGAATCCAGCATTGGCCTGCTATGGACAGGTGAAGAGGCTCGACCAGACCCTTGCCTGACCCGAAAGCCCAATTCTTTAAATTTGTGCGTAGTTGTGCATTACTTGTGTCGCTCACTATCATAGTATCTGCAAGTATTGAATTACTAAAGAATTTCATAGTATCATATAGGCTCACGTTTAAACACAAAACCAATGTAAACCAGCCGAATGAACTCTGGGACACGAGGTGATATGCCAGCATTAACATGAATGAGAGATATTTGTTTGCATATACAGAGATACCAAACAAAACATAAATAAGTTGAATGGGAACACTTGTGTATGCAAATTTGCAGTATATGTCCAAGGGAACATGTCCAATGTCTGGAATTTTCGACTTGTATTACCGAAATATGATAACTGAGATGGCACATAATTACTACTTGAGAGAAATCAGGAAAATATATGCACAGAGCATGTATATAATAGAATAAAAAAAGAACTACAGAAACCTAATATATAGAGGGATATAAAGTGAAGAGAATTGTTCAGGTTGTGTATTGATTTGTCAATTTATAGCCCATTTGAGGGCAGAGATAAATTAAATAAAAATATGTAAAATACTGCATGGCTGCTCATCAATTACCAGTCACCGGCATCCAAGAATTTGATCAAGGATGTTAGATAGCAGCAGGTGACATCAATCAATCAATCTGGAGTAGATCAAGGGTGCTTCCTGCGAAGTACATGAAATCAGCAAAGACTAGACGGTGCACTTGTATGAGCAGATGAAGGTTAGCATCATAGTAATCAAATAATGATATTGTAAGAATTTGCAAATTGAATCATACCGGAAACCGAAATGCTGCGGAAGAGTGTTATCCAGCACAACTATGGGCACACCATGCCAATGCCACCTTGATGATGAAATCATGTGTTTCTACCTGTAAACTGGAACACAGACGACCACAATGTATTGTGAGAAATTAAACCTTTTGTGAAATATTGAGAAAAACACAGGTAGGTTTCCCAATAAGAAAAAGAAAGCGAGTACAACGTAGTGCGGAATGGCCTGGGCCCTGGGGGCAGAACTCGGATCACTATGAAACACATTTTTAATATATTTAGAGGTCGAAGACAGATTCACAGCTTAATGTTCTTCTGCACAGCCAATATATTTTAGATTACAAAAAACCTAGAGCATCTCCATCTCCAGTTAAATTACCCCCTGGTATAATTGGGCAACCAGATGCATCATGCCCAAACTGCCCACAACAAGGTAAAGAAAATCGCCTCCTCTTTCTAGAGACATCAAATCCGCCACTTGGTCTTCGTTCCTTTAACTTCCCTGGAGAGAGAGGACCCTGAAGACTTCCAATTGTAAAGCTCTGAACAATACCGTCAGAATCTTCAACCTCTGGTATAATCAGTGAACCAGATGGACTGTTATAGGAAATGCCCTGTGTGTGATCTCCTGACCTAGGGATCTGTTTGACGTGGGACAGTACCATGGAGAGTTTATCACAGGCAACCTCAAGACGCTCCTCTGCTTCAATGGATTCGGTTATAATGGTTGACACCAAGGATTCTAACAATTGAACTTTCTCAACATTATCCCCTCGTGATTCAATTGGTTGGATGTGTTTCATGGAAGATGAGCGCCACCGAACGGGTATGTATTGGTTCGGGATGTGAAAACAGTTGTTTGTTGACAAAACACGGAGGACATGTCTGCACAGGATCCCAAGAAACTCAAACTGATGGCAGCTACACCTAATGATCTCTTGATGTGGGTCCCACAACACCTCATGCCCAGCATCCATCTGGGAGTGGTGTCTAACATGGAAGCAGCCTTCATCCACAAGAACTGATGCAAACTGTGGGGCCAGCAAAAGCTCCTCTTGCAACATACAGAAAGCATAAGGAGTGAACATAGTAGCAGCATGAGACTCAATAGGTGATCCGGTTTTCAGGCAGATTTTCTGCAGCTTTAGCTGTGCTTTCTGCTTTGCTCCAGCCTGGTCGTTATAATCAGCAATATCAGCCACCTGTGCAGAAAAGAAAGTTTACAATTAGCTCAGTACACTGTCTTTGACATAAAAATAAGTGAGCAGCAAAAACAAATTATACCTTTTCTATGAATTGGTCCAACTGGGACTGGACACTTAATATCCGTTGAGTGTAAGCGTGAATTGACTCTAACTGACATTTATTCATCAGACCACCAAAGAAGTAGCGCCTCAAGAAGGATAGTGCCCAGAATGATCTTAGTGAGTAGAGGCTAATGATATGCTTGTTTGACTGGAGACCGTATCCAACCACCATCTCTCTCCATCCATTCTCAAAATCTCCTATGATTTCCAAACTATAAAGCCGATAGAATTCAGCCTTCCATGTATCATAATGTGAACCAAGAAGAAGAGAAAACCATTCCGAAAACTTTGCCATGATATGCCAGATGCAAAAACCGTGTTTTGTTTCTGGAAGCTCAGAGGCAATAGCATCTTTTAGCCACATGTTTTGGTCAGTTAAGATTGTTTGCGGAGCTTTACCCCTCATAAAGTTCAGAAATGTCTGTAGAGAGAAAGGGGGGAGAAAAAAAAAAGAATGTTAAATTCCCGACCTAGTACAAAATGATCCAAATGTGTTATGTCTTGTTCTATGCTCTTGTCAAGGAGCAGTTTAATGTGAATTTTGTTTAACTAGTATCGTGATAGTTCATCAAGTTCCTGTGTAGATGAAACTGTAGAAACAAGCTTACCTTCAACGCCCAAGCAAAAGATTCTGCATTTTCATCCCGCAAGAGTACACAGCCAAAAAAGCAAGTTGCTCCATGATTATCCACTCCAATCCAGAGGCCTAGAATCATATCATATGACTCGAGACGATGGGTTGTGTCAAACACCACAGCATCTCCATAAGAGGTGTACTGCTGCACACATGAGGCATATGACCATGCAATGTGATCCAACCTATTGTAGCCATCTAAATTGAATTCATACTTGAAATTAGGGTCTTGATCTTTAAATTTCTTGCACATAGATATAAGATCAATAGCATCGTTATCCCTATCTACACGCCTAAAAGACTGTATCAGGTTTCTCACATCTATTTCAGTAAATGGTAAACAGCCTACTTTAACACCTTTCTCTAACTCCATCAGCCTCAGCATCTGTCGAACAGACATTCCGGCTTTTGCAAACATGCATATCCGACTTTTGTCATCAGCAGATAAGGTACAGTGTGCTGGAAGTAGGTGCATTTCATCTGATTTTAGAAGTTCGTGATTGTGATTGTTGCCAAAACCAGTGACACGCCATTCAGGAACATCAAAATCTGCTCGCTTGACAATACGCATGTATGCTTGACACCCACAACGTGCCGATTTCCGATTCCTTTGCAACTTCCCTTCATCATTTTGTTTCACCTGAGGGTATCCACCACGATGGCAGGTAAAGTCTCTCCTCGTAATTCCTCGACCAACACCATCCTTTCCTCGTGTACGATGACGTCTAATTGAAAAGCCACACTGTTTTGCAAAGCTGCAATAGAATTCATAAGCAGCATCTTGAGAAACAAACCTTTGACCAATGAATGGAACCAGATTAACAGAAGTCTGTCGCAACAAAATTGTGTCTTTTGGCATTTCCTCAATGGATCCAATGTCATCTGGAGATAAATCAGTACCATTTTCAGAAGACTCCATTCCATCATCTCTCTCTTCAGTCATTATTCCCGCAAAATCTCAAGGACACTGCACCACAACACCAGCAACTCAGCAAGTCATAAATCTAAGACACGGAAAATTCACCGCGTTAGAGATATGAATTAGATCTCTTTCTGCATGCCTGGTTGCATTGGAGAGTGTAAAAAAAATTACATTGCAGCTGTCCTAATCATGGTAGTCTTCGGATATTCAGAGGATTTTCTTAACAGTGTTTATGCAAGAGGTGATGATGGTTAAAGTATTCCATCCGAAAATCAGCATGCAGATCTCACTTCATGAATGACAGCAGAAAATGATGAAGATCCAACAAGGGTTATATAAAAGTAAATTTTAATTTAACCATAATAAGAGAGGAACTCAGTGTCATGATTCACATAACAGTCATCCGCCTTATCCATCATAAGAGAAGAGCACCCGACCATCCTTCTTTCTCTTCACTAACAAGTAAACACACCATACTTTCATCAAAGCAAAAATGTTACTGTAAACTACAAATGCTGCTAAAGAAAAAGCAAGCTGCCAAACAGCATTGATGCGTTCAATGTGTAAAAATGAGGTCCAATTAGCATCAAGCCTATTTGAAGTTCAAAATGCTAAGTAGAATATACTGTTTCCAAAATTCTTTTATACAAAGGCTCAAAACAGCAATTCCAGCGTAATTAAACTAATTCCGATGATCATCTGACAAAATTACCAGGCTTCCAAATAACTAATTCCAATAAAACCAATTCACCTCCATAAAAAAAAACAAATTGCAAACAACAAAGCATAGTGGGAGAGAATAAGAGGGATAAACGACCTGAGCAACGGCACTGCAGGAGCGGATCCAACCGTGGGGGAGATAAACACAAGCATTGACAGTTAAATCTGAAAATGAGAGTGATCACTTGGATGACCGGGGGCAGAGAGAGGACGGTGGTGGGGGTGGATCTGGTTAGGGTTTGAGATTGAGACTGAGGGACAAGCGATAAGACGATGGGGAAGACAATTGGGGATGAATGGGGCCCTTTGTCGACAATTAGAGATCTGCTGTTACTTCGATTAAAGAAAACACCCGAAAGGGGTCAGGAGAGCCAGTCAACAGTTAGCTTATATATTTTAAATTTCTTTTTTAAAATAATCCATAATAAAAAGATTATATATCATCACTTTATTAAATAAATTACATAAACTATTATTTTTATTTTTATTTTTTTATTTTTTTATTTTTTTTAAATTTGTTAAACCAGCCAATTTTTTTAAAAAAATAAACACCCTTATAATTAGTAAGCAATTTATATAAACCTTATGATCAATTGAATGATTAACTTAATATGTGTATTTTAGTTTAAAAATCGTGAGACGGTTATAAAATATTAAGAATTATTTATTTATTTATCATTAACATTGAGTTATGTCATGAAAGATTATTGTATGAAAGTTATAATATAATTTCATAATAAATCGGAAGAAGAAACTCATTTATGGATAACCAAATTCATACTCCGATCTATTTTTCATATCTTTGAAATATTTTCATCATAAAACTACAAAAAATAGCATCAACATGCAAGCCTTTGTGAATGGCAAACTAGAAAATGACAAATGATGTGATGGTAAATAAATGTACACAGATAAAATCACGTCTTGCCAATAACGAACTTACCACGTGATGGGGGCAAAAATCACATTTTGACAGTACGACGTCGTTTCATTGTATCAGCTATTCAGTTATTACTAAAGGATTCTCTACATCAGTTGGACATCAACAAACTTTTTCCTATTAAACCAATTTTAATATGGAACATGTCTCCGGCGAAAATTCCAGTCGAATGGCCCATATTGCAAACGGAAAAAAGTTTTGGGTGCAAAACGTAATTATAAATAAATATAAGTAATAAAATGTAAGTTTGAAGAAATTACCTTCATCTTCAACCTCACAATAACATAGGTGAAAGATAATATTTGACATTAATTTTAAAGGAGAAAGAACTCGGCACAACACAAAAATAGTTAAGATGAAACCAATTGGTCTATACTTTAAATGTAATGTACTTAATTTGCTGAAATACGAAGAGTTTAATGTTTCTACAATATTGGCAAGCACCGATGCACCGTACAAATGACAAGAACAATTTTATCCCATTTGAGTCTATTTGCCTATTTGGACAAGTGGTCGAAAATGGTTTCTTGAATAAAGGGATGCTTGTACTGCTTTTGTATTGAATCTGATATTCAATTTGGAACTCTCGAATTGATTTTGAAATTAGGGTTCTTAGTTGTGGTTCAATTCAATTCTAACAAGCTAAAATTTCAAGTTAATTTTCTCGATTTTAACTGATGAACTACTCGAAACTTATGCATAGATTCTAACATTGACAAAAACCCAATATGCTTTGCCGACTTGTTTGATACATACGTGCAATTCTCGATGGTTAGGGAAAATCAAAAAGGTATATTCGCTCATTGTAGTACCTTCATATGTGGATAAACAAGGAACCAATTAAGGACATTTTGCAATTCTTGACGGCGAGGTGACAACGGGATGGAGAGGGGTGTCGACGGCTACCTTACCTCCATTGAAGACGAAGATTTAAGCTGAACTATAATTTCTTAAATCTTACATTTTATTCTATCTATTTGTTATTAATTACATTTTGTGCCTAAATCTTTTTTCCGGTTGCCACATAGGCAATATAGGCAGAATTTTTGCCGGAGAAATTACCGTACTAAAATTGTTTATTACGAAATAGTTTGTATATGAATTGGTAATTTTTAAATTTGGTATTATTTTTGGTTCACAATTGATAGTTCATATTATTTTTAGTATTTTTTCTTTTATTTTATTAAAAAAAATGAAATGGGCCGGTTTTAGGGCTTTAATTACCGTGCCAACCGCACAAAATGCAACTAGTTGGGCCTTTAGAAATGGGTCGGATCCTATTCCTCAAGATGAGAATACGAAGGAAATAATGCTCGAAAGGCTCGTTTTTTCTGTATCAATTTTGGCTGGTTCTTACACTTTTGTCCGCCTCTGCTCTCCAGCCTCCTCGGGAGCTCTCCTCCTTTACTCTCCCGTCAACATTTCCATAAATCTCCCCTTCCTCGAATTGCAGGGGGAGAGAGACGATGAGCGGTGACAAGCAGTTTCAGAATACGTTTGCGAGGAGGAAGAATGGTAGCAAATCATCCACCAATGGGCAGAAGAGAGAGAAAGAGAGAGGGAAGGGGAAAAATGTTAAGGTAGAAGTTAAAGAAGAAGCAGTAGTAGATGAAAGTCGGAGTGTCGAGGAGGATCTGGTGGTGCAATCTTCGAGCGTAGAGTCGCGGGGGAAGAAAGACGAGGAGGAGGCGAGATCAAGGGATAGTGATAGGAAACTCGCTCACAAGCCGATCGAAAATGGTGGTGTTGGTTCGAGCAGCGTTTCAAAGTCAGCAACGCAGAAGAGAAAGAGCGATGGAGGTGGAAATGATGTGAAGAAGAAGAAGAAACAGAAGAGTCACAAGGAGGAGAAGCTGAAGAAAGAGGGGGAGTTGAAGGCGAAACCTAAACAGAAACAGGAAGAGAGCAAGAAGAAAGGGAATGCCGGGAAAGAGAGAGATTTATTGAAGATGAAGGTTGAAGAGAACGGGGAGAAGAAGAAGAAGAAGAATGATGAAGATGATGAGGAGCCGAGTGCGGGGTGCCGGTTTCCGGTGGCTAGGGTGGATAGGATTATCAGAAGTGAAGGCCCTGATTATCGGATCACTCACGAGGCTGTTTTCCTCATCAACAAAGCCACTGTAATCACTCTACTCTCTCTCTCCTAGGGTTTTATTGGTTGTTGGATGAGATGCCATGTTTGTTAGCAATTTGCATTGCTGTTGTTGGAGTGCTTCTTACACTTTATTCCTTGTTATTGTTATGAATGATGCTTAGAGCCTTAGAGTAGGTAACAAAAGGCTTTGATTTTGAATTTGTTGTTTAAAGTCATGGAATATGGGCCAATGGAATAAGCATCATTAGTTTGTCTTTGGTACAGGATTTGAACTCGTTATCAGATAATTTGAATGACTCCGGGATTGTAGTTGAAGGTTTGATGGTTATGGCTCAAGTATAAATGTCAATACCGAGTTGTTTCATTGACTCATTAAAATGTTAGACTTGCTTGACACAACTATTGAAAGAAATGAGGATACGAGGTTTGGTAATGCAGGGAATGAAGCTTAGGGATAAAAGCTTCTACTTCGGTTTGGGGATGCCTGACATATTTAGGTTAATTAAAGAAATAAACTGAAAGGGTGGGAACTTTCAGGTTGTACAAGGTGTTTGATCTTCCATAGCACTTTCCTTAATCTTTTAGGATGTGACGAGGTGTGTCAGTTGCTAAAGTTGTTAGGATTTAATGCCGACCCTTTTCATAAATCACGATGCATCTTCTCATGACTAAAATTGTAGATGTCACGAGGTGTGTTTGATCTCTGGTTGGTAGTCCCTCCCTCTCACCCTAATACCAACCGAAGAAGTTGGATCCCACGGTTTATTCTTCTTTTAAAGATTATAAATATACGTTAATTATGATACTTGAATTTTGCCTTTGTACACTAATTTTCTTGTACAAGAATTATTGTAACTAATTTTCTTGTACACGATTATTGTATCGTAAGAAATAACTCAAAAATATCAAAATATTATTAGATTGTTTTTCCTGTACACAAATTATTTTATTATTTATTGTACCTAAAATTTATATACAAGAATTAAATACAAAATCTTGTAACATATTATGGAAAGTTGATATATTAAATAAGGGCAAATTAGTGCATTCATCAAAAAAGATGCTATATACTTAATTATTTATTGAGGTGGACAAATGCTAAGTAATATTAGTGATCTAATGCTACATACCAAATTCACCCTTAATTCTACATGGTTGTGTTATAAAGCATGAGATCGAAACAGCATGTTGTCATGGTTTTTCTTACACATAAATAGTTTTTAATTGTAAAGTTATGGTGGTATTTGTATAGGTGATTTTGCTGTCAAAGTTCATCACTAGGAAATCTTTTATCATGACTCTAGCTAAGATCAATGGATTTGACTATTTGAGAATGAGAATTGGAAGGAAGGGTCATTTTGGATTGTAACCACATGGATAACTCCCCATTAATCGAGTTTTCCATCTGGGAGAGTTAGATAATTTGATGTCTCCTCATTATTGAAGGAAGGCTCGTGTTTGTTATTGTATTATTTTTCTACATGAATAGCTCCATGTTTTGGACTTCTTGGAGATATATCCTCAGGTTATTGCTATTTATGTCATATTTATCTGCAGTTATTTGCCATTTAAGAGAGTTAGACTTTGAGATGTTCTCCACATTATTTGAAGATAGTCCCATGTTAAAAATGTTGTTTGACAACAGATGCAATATGGCTGTTATTACATTTTTGTCAGTGCCAAAGTGAATGTATGAGTTTTTTGTGCTTTCTGTTGCTGCAGGAGAAGTTTCTTGAAATACTTTGTGAAGATTCTTACGAGTGTGCAGCACATAGTTCCAAGAACTATGTCAGCTACAACAACTTATGTAATATATCTTCCCAAAGCTTTCTTTCTGATTCAGTTTCCATCCTGTTATTATATTATGATATAGATTTAAATTGCAGAATGTGGAAAAAGGTTTCTGTTTAAGTTTTAGTGTTTGGATGATTTCCTTGCTTGTCGAGGATCTTGACTTATTAGGATCTAACCATGGGACTTTAGAATGTTTAGCTCAACCATTGGACTGAAAAGATTTTCATATATACAGGTGATAAAGTTTTCATTGATCAGGTTCCCCTTCCCCATGACATATACTTGTATTAACATATTTAGATAAAAGAAAAACATGGGAGAATGGAATTTGGAGACTTTAGCAAACATTTCTGCGTGGCTGCATGCTCAAAGAGAAAATTGTATGTGAACTGTAGCCTTTAGTTGACTGATTAGTGATGACTGACGTAGGAGTGTAGGACAATATCGGTGTGCTTTTGTTGACATCATCACTTTAGTTTCCATCTTTGCCTACTAAATAAAATCAGTGCATTTGCATATGTTAGTTGAGTTTTAGGGTCTTGAGTTTTAGGATCTTGAGTTTTAGGATTTGACGAATAGGACTGTTTTAATTATTTCATTCATCAGGTTCCTTTTTCCATAATCCATATTCGTGCATATTGAATTGAAAAAAAAATCTGGGAGAAGTAGGTGGACATCATGGAAGATTGGTAAACATATTTGCATCCTGAAAAAGATTATTTCTTGTGAAATTTAGCCTTGACTGATCAGCAAAGACTGACCTAGAACGATAGTATTGTTTGTTTTGACATGTACATGATCACTTTTCGTTCTGTCCTTGCCTATCCAAATTAAATACTTGTTGTTTTATATTCACTTGAATTTTTGTACTAGAACTTGAAGTCTGATTATTCGTATTCTCGTTGTGTAGCTTTTTGCACATGATTTGTTGAAACCTATGATTCTCTGCTTATCGGGATGAGTATTTCTTGTGGGTTAATAATGCTCAATAGGTAAAAGACGGGGTATTAAAAGACACTCGAAGTGAATGCTTTTCCATTGATTAGTCAATTCATATAAGATTATTACAGTAATCATGTTAGCATATGATGACCCTTTCTTTGAGCGGTTTGTACTAATTTCAAGGCTTCATACAGAACCTGATACCAATATCTGTTAAACTTACAATACCTTTTCTTGGCACTTTATGGAGGCTAGTTACAAAATTTTCTCCTGGTAACTGTTAGTCATAAGTAGTAATGCCTCTTATGGCTATTATATTCTAGTCAGCCTCTTTTTTGAATGTAGTACTCGAGCATCGAATGCTGCTGTGCTAATTTCACATCTTATAGGTATATTTTTTTCAAGATCTATTCAAGTGATCATGGTTGTAGGAGCAGCTCGTGTCTTTTTACTTATGCTTGTATTGTCTAACTATTTGACAGAGATGTGGTATTATTATTGCTCGTGAATCATCAAAACCTTTAGCAATTTGCTACTAAAAATACATTTTATGTAAAATGCACAAGTTCTTAAGATCTGTTCTTGTCTTTTTCAGCTACAGTTGTCAGCAAAGAGAAGAGGCTTGACTTTCTTTCAGGTATCCTCTATGCTCCATAGCTCTTTTCTCACCTTTCTCTTGTTGACTCCTCAGTCCTCACTAAACTATCCAAAAAATTTGTTATATGCTTCTCATTCTTGTTGCTTGATATACTATTCTAGATTATGTTCCGGAGAAAGTGAAAGCTGAGAAGGCCTTGGCTGAAAGACAACCTGTGGTGAAGTAACCACTGTACATCTTGGTACAGGTTGTGCTATAGAGGTCCTATATCCTCGTAACCAGAAAGTGACACCAGTTGTTACCTTGTATACACTTGAAGAAATAGGCAGCGCTCCAATATATCTTGGCACCCATTTTGGCATGTACTAGCTGGTGACAGTTACTATTCGAGCCCATCTTGGCAGATATTTGCTGGTGACATTAGATTGTATAAATGTTGTATTAGTTGATTTTCAACTGCCTGTATTTACTACTTTAGTTGATTGCTCGAGAGGCATCCTCTGCAGATTATCCTAAACCAATACCGCGTTTGGCAAAAAATTGAGTAGCCCCAAGCCTCAGTCCTTCGAGCCTAGGAAAGAGAACACATTCGATATTATAAGGAGTGAACCCAGATTTAGAGAATGTCGGGATATTTGAAGCACTTGTAAGTTATTTCTCATCTCAACTTCGGATAGCATCCCTGCAAAGTGACGATCAATCTGAAAGGTAACTTATATGTGCATATTCACTTCCAACATACAAATCCCCTCTTTAGTGGAAACAAAAAAAAATA
Organism: Fagopyrum esculentum; assembly: GCA_033239045.1. Taxonomy (NCBI): domain Eukaryota; kingdom Viridiplantae; phylum Streptophyta; class Magnoliopsida; order Caryophyllales; family Polygonaceae; genus Fagopyrum; species Fagopyrum esculentum. The sequence goes on from BSUD01000006.1 coordinate 733,700, forward strand.
TCTGGCCTCTGAAGGTGTACAATTTTGAAGTAGGAAATAAATGTCATCCTTATATTGAAACAATAATCGAATATGTGCAGATGCTTCGTTTCGTCATTCTGTTGTTAGAATCGCTTAGAAGAGAGTTTCTCTTTGGCATCAACATTTATAAGAGTTTCTGAATTGTTTGATGAGCTTTCCGAAGAGCCAGGCCGTGTCCAGATCTTTATATGGCCTTCCCTAGATGCAGTAAGGACAGACTCTTGGGTGAAAATTAGCCCAGAGAGGGGCTCAGTATGCACACGATGTGCAACTAAGGGTGAAAGCTTGGGAACATCTTGCATACTCGGTGCAGGTTGTAGTGTCCCCAATGGAATCACAGTGTCCCAGTGAGAGGAATGGCTGGCTGTGCTGTATGTAGGAGACCCACCTGGCGGACGCCGAAGTGGTACCACTATCTCATCCATCGAGAAGTCCCACAGAAGCAATTGAGTGTCCTGCTTGTCATTGGTTAAAGGAAACTCAAATCCACATTCACAGAACTATACGTTATGCGTGCAACAATGCCATACTAAGAAATGAAAACAAATCATATTTGTTTAGAACAACAAAAGAGCTACAGAAACTTTTGATTACTAAGTAGTGAAGGGTTATATGCCATTATGAAGTAACAAATAACCACACCCGACAGCTTTTGAAAGTATTTTGCCCCGCTCTGATTGGTGATAAAATGATTTATACAAGGGAACGTTAAAATTACCTGACCAACAGAGCCAAATCTGTACATCACATTTTCCCCATCACTGTCTGATGAAGGTGGAGACCAAAATGGATCAAAGGCAACTCCACTGACCTGCACAATTTTGTAATTTATTCAGTAATCAGCAAAAAGGATGAAAGAGACGGACCAACAAACAATGTCATAATACAACTTGATCAAATGTTATAATTGCATTGAGGGAGAAACTCACCCAAGAATTATGCCCCTCACCCCATGCAACCACCTTATGATCTTCCATGCTCCAGACATGAACCAGATCATCTTCACCACCAGTCAAAATGTACTTGCCATCCGTGCTAAGACAAAGAAATATGATGTCACATCTCAAACAGGGTTTATCATGTGTAAAATTTAACTATTAAACACTGCAAGGCGAAATATCATGAATAACACAGGTTTAGAGGATGGGAATAAGGGGCACTTTTGGGATGAAATGTGATGTTTTTTTCACACTGTAATAACATTCCGCATACAAAAGTGTGGCCGATACTATACATTCACACGTACAAACTTACGTGTTTCAAGGTTCATTGATCATTACTACGAGTCAAAGTGATTCTATGTCTCTTTAGAGACATTCAATTAAGTGGAACAGGTAAGAATATTATCTAAATCCAACATTCCATCCATTGTATTGGATAAAAATGAGAATGAATGGTACTCATCATCATTCATATACCTCCAAGCACAGCAAAGAATGGCACCATAATAGCTTTTTCCACCACAAATTAGCTGCTCTTTCTGATAGTCAAAGACCCGCAAATAACCTGTGCATTAAACCGAACATGTAACACCATAGCTATAAAAAGTAAAATCACTAAAATGAGAAAAGAAAAAATGGTTTACCATCTCTGCCAACAGTAGCCAAATATGCCCCATTAGCTGAGAAGGAAATAGTATTTATTGACCCTTGGCAAATATGCCATCGTGCAAAGGGATTCTGCAATACATCAGTAACAATTATTGGCAGCCAAATACAATACAGTTCCAGTTATGGACAAGTGAAGCACCACACTAATTTAATTTTAATAAACAGAAGCAAAATGAAAGATAGCAGCAGGGGGTTGTTTGAATTTGTTTCAACCTAAGAAGCAAGCGAAGATGATTCTTCTGTTGCAGACCCCAGCTTTGCTATATATATATATATATATATATATATATATATATATATATATATATATATATATATATATATATATATATATATATATATATATATATATATATATATATATATATATATAATGAGATCAAATTTTAACGCTTAATTCATGGTATTTTACATTGTATTTTTTAACTAGAGGATGTGTTGTCAAGAGAAAAGTAGTGTATCTCCAAATAGCAAGTTGCACTGTACAACTCTTTCCGTGCTGGCAAATTGCAAATAATTAAAATATTAAGGTTAAAAGTATTCACTCCATTCCACATTTCCACATAATTTATGCCATGCAGATGCCATTTCTCAGGAGATGGTGGAAATAATAGAGGCTGAACTAAACAGCAAACCAGTTAGGCAAATACCTTAGTAGACTTTGTACGGGTGACAGAAAACTGGGTTAGATCCCTGAGGGCGGGGAAGGACGAGTCGCCTGTACCATCCTTACACTGACAAGGATGAGAAAGCTCCATTCAGTTTTTTTCAGCAGGTAGGCAGACAGTTGCCAGTTCAAACTTCTAAAACAAAACAAAAAATCTACTGATACGAGGCTTGCCTTCTCATACACATACAAGTTTCCATCAGCATGAGCAACAACAAAAGTACCATTGCCTTCAGGGACCCATGCAACACTGGTACATCGACTGTTGAAAAAAGAATCACTTTATTTACTCCCCCCAACAAAGATTAACCACCACAATGGCAAATATACAGAGACCTTGATTAGCGATGAATATTGATACTTGGTTGACTAAATCATTAAAAAGACTTTCTAAAAGGGTTCAACGAGCTAATAGCCAATCAAGTAGAAGAAATCGGTCCACAAATATAGAAAATCAAAAAATGTTTAAGCTTTGAAACTTAGGCATATATTTTCACCTGACATTAACAGAACCATCCTTGTTATAATGCTGAGCACCTACCAGCTTCTTTCCAATATCTTGCAATTGCTGCCTCAATGAAACCGAGTATACTAGAATAGAAAAAATGGAAGAAGATATTAAACTTTCTGTCACAAGAAAGTCATCAAGACGAAGGTAAAAGATATATTACCATCACCAGAAGCCATTCCTATCAATAAATCATGACCATCCTTAGCATCAGGATCAAATGCGTGACATATAGGATTAGTGTTACCAAAATGAATGGATTTGATTGGGTCCTACATTTAGAGTGATCAATCATGAAAACCCAAATTGGAAGGAAAAAAGGACATACACTAGCATTGAACAAAGTTTAAGCACCTTATCCTGTGAGTTTAGGTCACTGATATACATGGTGTCTCCTACATTGAAGATTAAGTAAGTCCCTTTACCATCAAAATTAGCAGTGGGCAAAGCACTAGCATTAGTTGAAGCTCCTATCGAGGCAGTTCTACTTGTCCCACTTCCGGCTTTGCTAATGCCATTTCCTCCTACAAAACTAAGTGCACGTCCTCCATTACTGGTACCTAATAATCTCGCTGCAGCAGATCTCACTCCACTACTTCCACTAAAACTAGAGGTTGCTGAGGGTCCTGGTGTTGTCTTTTCCTTCATATGAGCCAAGGTTACCTGACAAAACATACACAATATGCCAATTTCAGTCAATTTCCACGGATAGAAGAGTAGCACGTGCTTGCAGAACATAAAAAACAGTATTCAAGACTTCTAAGTAAGCATCGCGTTATACATCATCATCACAAGCTAATCCTCCACAGGGATGCAGGAAGCTTATAACTTCAAAAGGCATACCCAATGAACCAAATTAAGATCTATAACCAAAAGTAGGGAAAACACCATGATCCTCAAGAACATTAATAGCTGTGAAGTGATACTACGCTATAGCGATGTGCAAATAACCTGAGAGACGGATTTTCCATGAGTGTAATGCAGGAGACTGGAAGGATGAGTCTTCTCATAATTGAGCTTATAGCGTCCCTCCGGGGTTTTAAAGTATGTCTTCAATCCTGGTGCATGTGGTGCAGTAGATGTTGATGTTGTCATTGCACCAAGGCTGTTCAATTCAGATTCTAACATGAAATATCAACATATCATTAGAGTCAAGACAAAATTTAGATACTAAGACATCAGAGATTAAGTAAAAAAAAAATATAACTACTTATAGTATAATGACACTATAAAACTTCACAATAATGCAACCAATGAGATTCCATATCAGTGAGCTTACTCAACAAAACACCAGCCTTTAAGGCCTACTTTGTTTAGCTCCTATATTACTCAAATCTTATCACAAGCAACAAACTAGATCTTGGCATCTCAATCAGCCACATTCTTATAAAAGACAAAATGCTCTTCCTCGACAGATGAAGACTGAACGGTGGAGATTTTGACCTTTTGCTGTCTTCTTCTAAGCACCTCAGCGTAATAACCTCATCTTCTATAGATGTTATGATCCATGAAACTACATTAACATGAAGACAGTTTTAACTTGCAAAACTGAACGATCCCTCTGTCCTCCATTGGCACCACTGACAAAATGCATGTTCGAATGCCTTGTATATTCTATAATAGAATGTTTAGCATAATACCAAAGAAATCAAATCAACTAGCAAATTTGTACACATTTTAGAGTACATTTTGCCACTTTTAATTTCCTTTCGTCCAAAAAGTTGAAAACTAAACTCACTTGGCAAATTTGCGCAACACAAAAACGAATTAATCAATCAAGATGAAAAGTATTATGCAAATGAGCAAATCAATAGCTTAAAGCTACAGCACATCATGCTTATAACCCTAACCCCCAAAAGGAAAAAAATAAAGAATAGCCAAACTTCAAATAAAATGGATACGAAAATTGAGAATCCGAGTACTCACCAGAGCAAATGAGCTAGCTTCAAAGGCTGTCACGAGATTCACAGGCGACTTTATTTTTTCTGTTATCTTCTTATCCGAGCAGTGCAATGCGAACAAATTTCAAACAAAAACAAACGTAATTTATTTTCTCAAGCCTTCTAGAATACATATATCCGCCATTAATTCTGATGATCGTTCGAACAAGTATATTGGGCCACGGAATCAGAAGCCGCCATTAGCAGGATTGAATTGCTCACTAGCGTTGTTGCCAAGCAAATCAAAATACAGTGGAGGACGATTGCTAGGAAGATTGACTGGAAAGCAACACAACATGTGAGAGACAGTGCGTGTGTGAGAGAGAAATAAAGCTGGTCGGAGTAATGGAGATCGCTCAGAGAAAGACGAAGACGACTTCTTTTGCTGCCCTGCGAGGAGAGCGAGAGAGAACCGGTTTGGGAGATACGCCGCGTTTTACAATACTTTTGGGCCTTTTTCATAATTTAAAGAAAGTTGGGATTATATTCGTAATTTACCTAAAAGTCCGGGCTAGTCTTGCAAATAATTCCGACTAGTCCATTCTAGCCCTAAAAGTCTTTTGGAACCTTCTAGACAAATAAAAATGTGACGTTGAGTCGTGTTTCTGATTTGACCAGGCATTTGGGGTCACATATGTGCGAGACTGTGACATAGTGGTAGTCGAGTTTTGACCAGTACAGGTAAGTCTCGTGGACTTACTTGGCTAGCATTCCTTGTATTGTGTGTGCTATTGTAGTGGTGTATACTATGTGAATTATAATTATAACTTGAATATGATGACGTTACTATATTATGAGACTCGAGTGTATGTGTAACGGGTCATGACATCACTGTTTAGTTCTGACATGAGACAGAGAGGCTCTTTGCGACTAGTCCATGCAGGTATACGGCGATATGTATTAGATTCACTCTTGTTGGTATAAGGGACGAAGGCGAGGATCGGGAGATCCTCGTGCCACACAAAAAGTTGAATCTAGAGTGAATAACCTAATAAAGATAATAACGAGGTTTTGTGTACAAACATGTTGTTGTGTTTATTTTCCGCATTGACATGTGATTATACTATTATAGTACTTCGCTGATGCCTAGTATTAGCTAACGGTTTTCACGTTATGTTGTTAGATTTTATTGTAGAAAGTTGTAGGGTGATCCGCAGCGGATGTTCAGTCAGGTCCACGCATTTATATAGATTGGGTGGCCTTACACATATTAGATTCATATAAAAATGTCTCACATTTTGTTAGGAGTTATCTCATACAAGCCCGTCGCATGTTATTCATTCATGATATTATTATTTTAATACGTTTTTCTTTTGTTTTATTTACATTTGTGTCTTGTTATAATATGTAGTGAGATTGTTGTCACGATAGGGTCATAGTCCATTGTGAGATCCTATGACATCCCGAGTTTAGAAATTCAAGGTGCTACATTTGAGATTAGAGAAAACATTATCGTTCATCGACTTTTTTAAGCATCTCGGTTATGTTTGGAGGTGGTGGCGACAAGGATGGCGGTGGAGGAGCTGGGGCGGCGAGGACGAGGAGGGAAGGATCTAATATTAGAGTTGTAGAGAAACCATTAGTTTGCTTAAGGTTTAACTTTGATATTGTCTTTTGATTAGTTTGTTAATATTTTGTAATTTGATAGTTAACTTTCATAATAATACATTTTTTAGAGGTTGGTTTCAAATAAGTTTCTGCACCTAAACAGAAAAATAACTAAAAATAATCTATCATTTTAAACTGACATAACTAATTATGTGTTATCAACGTATAAACAAAAAAATAATTCAAAATTTTGATAATAACCTTTAAATTATATTAAAGCACATGCAATCATCCCTTATTTCTTAAATATCGTAAACTAATTATTGTTTACCAACATAAAAAATAAATAAAAACCCATTTTTTTAAAAAATAACATAATTTATCTCATTAATTAAGTTTTCACCGGGTGATTTATAATTTAAAATCTCACAAATCTTTTCTTAAAGTAAATTAATTTGAAAAGTTTTATATTTACAATGGGTGGTTTTGTGTAACTCAAAAATAAACTGGGTTTTTAGTAAAGTTTGACAAATATCGATACAACAATGTGTAAAGTCTTATAATCTTTGGGCGATTTTGTATAATTTAAAACAACGGAATTCGTATTCGCACGATTCAAGATTTCGTTATTGCACCACGCATACGGATCCCGTAATCGTCATAATGTCACGGTGGTTACCAAAGGATCCGTAACCGTGAACTTTACGGGTTCCGGATCTGTGATAATTTTCTACATGATTTCTAAACCGAAAAAAAAAATCTGACATCTTCACGGTTACGGAACCCGTAACCGTGATATCAGAAAAAATAAAATAAAATATATATTTTATTTTTTTACGGTTATACAATGCGTGACCGTGACGGTCACACATTGCATATGAGTGGTGTGCTAACGAAATCTTGAACCGTGCAAAGAACACCCCTCTATAACAAATATGAACAATTTTATTCAAGTGTAAAGTTTGGGATCAAACCCATATTTAATACACAAAACAATCCCTTATATTAAAATTGTCACAAAAGAAGAGGCCCATTTAGATATTTTCATTTCCAAATAAAAATCTATTAGGCCCATTTCTTATCCAGCCCAAGAAGGACAAGCCCAACAAGACTCGAAGAAGAGATTTTGCCATTTGGTGTTTTGAAGTTTTGAAAGTAAAGAATTATATACTAAAATTTGTATATATTTATAATCGATGTGGTTTTATTGTAAAATTTGAAGTATATGTGTGAGATTATAAGTTATTGTGTTGCCAAATCTTACAATACTACCATGACCAAATTTGATTTTAAATTTCATTAAATAATTGTTCATAAATTAGTACAAATTTATACCAAATTAATAGTTTATATACTTCAGAATTGTGAATTTATGTGTAATTGTTGTGCATATTTACACAATTACACACCATGTTTGTATATTTTATAATACTAACTTTATTTCTGTATTTCAATTGAGATCTATTAAATTAAAGAGAAAATAATAAAGTTGATTTATATAAACATTAGTTGATTGTAAAAGACTATTAGGGCCCGTTTGGTTCCAACTCCGAAAACCGAAACGGAATGGAAACGAATTTAGTCCATATGTATATCCTTATTCATGAAATTTTATGGTTCTTCCCCACATTTTGTTTCCCTATAAGATATCAAAAGTAATCAAACTCTACTTCAATTCCTTCAAACCACAAGGAATGATTCCACAAACTTTCACGAACAATGATATACGTATGGACTAGATTCGTTTCCATTCCGTTTTCGATTCTGGAGTTAAAACCAAACGGACCCTTAATCTAGAAGCAATTTGGTTTACTAGGTTTTTTCTAGTTTTGTGTTTAGTAAATGTACCCCTTGAGAGAAGAATGTGTAGAGTTTGAGAATAAATAAAAAAGGTTGGAGTATATTTACTTAATTAAAACATTAAAAAGCCTAGTTACTACTATAGTTTTTCAAAAAGGTCTAGTAACCAAAATTGCCCCTTAATCTATTGTGTGATAAAATGATTTAATTGAACAAGAGGCCATAATTTAGCGCTATTAGCTTAATCTCTGGTTCCAGATAATATATAGATAAATATATTAATTACTTTACCATTATCCACCATATAAAAATGAGTTGGAGACCACTGCCTCTCATTCTAACAAAAAAAAAAACCATATAAAAATGAGTTATTAAATTATTAAATTGTAATTTGTTTCTACGTGCATTCATTACCGGAAGAAATACAATATATTTGAATCTTCGTACTAAACAAAACTCCAAACATTTAGGCCAATGAGGTTCAGTGCGATAAGAAGACTGCATGCATGTGAGTAGATTTGCAGAATAAAATAACCATAAAAGCGCAAGAATTTTAGGCTACGTACACTTGGTGTCATATATATATATATATATATATATATATATATATATATATATATATATATATATATATATATATATATACACATGCATGATCATGCTCGGGTCAAAATTATACTCGAATTATCTCGGTTCATAAACATAAATTCAAAATTAAGGGATTCGAATCATGTTGTCAAACTAGGTAGGTCATATATATAATGTGGGTTTTTTCTCTCACTCGTTATGATGTGCATGCGTGTTCGGTCCGAACTCATCAAATAAGCTTAGTAGAATTCTATTTTAAAACTAAATGATAATATGAATATTTTACCGAATATATATATATATATATATATATATATATATATATCCGGACTTATAGGTAAACAACTCTTACCATGTAAACATGTAAATACCGAATATATGTGACTATACTGACGAATATATATGATTATACCGTCGAATATATAGAGTCAAGTCCGGCTAATATTTCTTTCACTAATAACAATATATATATATATATATATATATATATATATATATAT
>BSUD01000006.1:749404-767737 GCA_033239045.1 Fagopyrum esculentum
TTTTTTGTGTGTTGTTCACATGTGAAGGCAAGAGGGAAAAGGAAATGTCTAATCCTGATCTCGACTTTTCTTTGCTAAATGCTAGTTTCAGCGTTTCAGGTCTTCGACAAGTCAAGATGCTAACATATTACGTATAATACTTTTTCTCTGGTTATAAATAACAGAAAAATACTAAAAAATAAATATAAACTAAATTTTATTCAGGTCTTTGGCTTAAGGGTAAGTTTTTCGAACTTGGGCTTTTCATGGGCCTATAAGTGTTTGGCCCAACTGATAAATGGGCCTACTTTAAAAAAATATAAATAAGTTTTTCGAACTTGGGCTTTTCATGGGCCGATAAGTATTTGGCCCAACTGATAAATGGGCTTTTCCTTGGTGAATGTTATAAAAGCTTGTCATTGCTATGAACAATCATGCCTCCATTATTCAGGTCAGATGGGATGATGATGCTCATTGAACTACCAAGTAATTTACATTATGCTTCACCCCATCGTCCCCTTGGTGGTATAACAAATGAACACTTTTTCATTGAGTCAAATATGGAGATGTTAACGTGTGCTTTTGGACTTCTGAGGATTCAGTGAGATCCTCTAAGGTCAAGAAAAAAATCGTTTTGTAACGGCTCCTTCGGTTTTGAGACATGGTCGCTGGTAAGGGCTCAACCCGTATTTTACTCAGGCGTTTTGGGATCAGGCCGATTCCCAAAGGCCTTACAAGGTCCAAGACAGATGCTCACTGATCTCGGTGGCACTGGCGAGCAAAACAAACTTCAACTTGGGACCTTGTACCATTGGCTTGGGATACTCGCTTGCTTCAGAAGGACCCAGGCAAATGTACATACATTGTAACATCTTGAAAACACAAGAAGGATCTTTCATGTTTCCAAGCAAGAGTAATGCAACAAAAGGAATGTTGCACTAATCTTACTGAGCGAAGATTGGCGGAGGATGAGCCCTTGCTTGCTTCATTGGACTCAAACACGGAAGATCATAAATTAGGTGGGCTAGCCGTTGAATCTTACACAAGCTGCAAGCATTTTGGAGTTCCCTTAGCTTCAGAAGCTCAGGCAAAGATTCTGTCAAGAAGAGCTGCACAAACCTGTAATTCTTTAACAGTTTCAGTGATCTGTTGCTTGAGTTTGAGAAGCTATTTGGCTTGGAAGGCCATCTAGAAGATCCTGCTCGAGGATGGCGGATTCTGTACACTGATAGTGAGAATGATGTGATGGTTACTGACTTGCTGGGAATGTCCATGCAGTGAGTACCTCTTTTGCTTATTGACTAACTTATAGCACAAAATAACACTATCACAGTGTGTGATGGTCAATTATAACCCAAATTCAGAACATTCTTGGCTGTACTTGATGTCAAGGAGTTCTGCAATGTCATCTCTAAGATCCCCGTTTACATTCAAGAAGTGCAGCAGAAGATGACAATAGCAATCAAAGAAAACCAAAGCTGTATGGAGGAAATACCCGTTGTTGTTGTAGATGCATCCAAGTCTGTATTCACCGATAAGAAGTTCACCTTCTCTTCCACGGAATCAGGAGTTCTTATGGCTTTGAGTTTGTACAATAGCTACTTTATTTCTGGTGTCTCTTTTTACCTTATTCAGTGACTGACGATGATATAACTAGGGATGTCCGTTGTCCAAAGTGAGGTTGCCACTTGGTAACCATTTCAGTTAACCATGGATTCAATAGTAAAAATGGACTCCCAAATAGCAAATGATTCCCACATAAACACTGAAATGGAGTTCGGTTGCACATAATAAGTAATACCTTTCGCATACTTCCATACAACATTATCATCTATGAAGGCTTTCCAACGGTCAGATAAGGAAATTAGCACTAACATCACTATCATATAAAGAAAACTATATACCATATACGTTACTACTTGCTACATCTAACCTGTTTCAATGAGACAAGCTTTATCAGATCATTCCATCTCTGCTCGAGTATCAACAAAGCGCCAGCTTTGATGGCACAAAAAACCATCAAGGCTTTAGGGCATAGGATTCGATGCAGTGAGGAGCACAATTGGCCCCTTCCACTAATAGCTGACGGTCTGACACCGATAAAAAAAAAAATTACAGACCTGTATGTGTGTGTATATATATATATATATATACACGCACGCCAGACAAATGAGTGCAATCAGCGCCATCAAATAGATACCTTTCTTCTAGTTGCAAATAAGCTAGCAAACTGGGAAAACAGAAACTGAGCTGATGATCTACAAACTTCTAAGACTGGCATTACCGGCTTTATGATGACTGAATGAGCAGGCGAGATAATCACAATCCGACGATGTGTCCCCGAAATGGCATTAGAAATCAGCAAGACAGGTGAGTGTAGCTAAACAATAATTGCCGGTCTTGATCTTCAAAGTCTTAGTGTTCTCGGACACCCTGATTAGTGTCCGCTCACATGGAAGCTTTACTTACTGTAAGTCAAAACCAGAGAGGGCTGTGTTGTTCTAGAGATACAACCGTGGCCTTACAGAACGACGCTGACGAGGAAATGAGAAGGGGCTGCCTGGTCTCTGCATACTTCTATCAGGGGCGTCGTTCAGAATTGATGCTGGATGAAGAAAAGCAATCAGGAATGCTCAACAAGAATATACAGCAAATAACTTAACACTGGTGATAGAATGCCCGATACAAAAAATTGTTTCCCACCAAAAAAAGAACAAAAATTTGTTACAAACTACACATAACAGAACAGCAAATTTTTTAATAAAAAAGTACAAACGATATGAGGACGAATGTAAGTATTGATCAGGGCTGTTATACGAGACGAGTTACTCGGCCCGGGCTGGGGTAAAAAGTTCAGCTCGAGATCGTTCACTTTCTGGACGAACCAAATATAAACACATTTTATAGCTCATATAGAATTTAGGCTAGGCTAGGCTCGACTCACTTATAAATGAGCCGAGCTTGAACATTCCAACGCTCGGCATATTCGGCTAGAATAACACTATAGGAGCGTTTTATTATCGAGCTCGGCGCGCTTATAAAAGAGGCAAGCTCAATGCATATTTCATTCGGCTACAGTCCGACTCGTTCGGCTAGAATAACACTATAAGAGCGTTCTATTAGGCGAGCTACTCGTTCACGTTCTAAACGAGTCGAATACGAACACATTTTAAAACTCGTTTAAAATTTAGGCTCAGCTCGTTCATAAACGAGCCGAGCTTAAGCATGTCAATGCTCGTCTCCTTCAGATCGAATAACAACCCTATTTGATCTCAAAGCACGTGCATGTATACTGCTTCATGCAAACAAAAGAAAGCAATTCCTAGGTTTGTATAAAGCAGAAAATAGCAGCGCAGTAGAAACTACAGGAAGGTAAATCAAGCATCATTTTATTTAGCAGTTTTCATTGCCATCGGAAGAGAGTGGAAGAGGATGGAAGATGTTTTACGGGCTTGTGTTTTAAAAATTAGAGAACCCATCAATGTTTCTGTTTTTATATATAGAAAAGACATTTTAGGGGCTGTTTGGCTGTAAATTTATGGAAATTGAGAAAGCAATAGAAAATTATCCTAGTCCACTTTAAATACTACCATTCATCAATCATAATTTCAAATCAATTCAAGCAGTCTTATTTTCCATACAGATATTACCATTCAGCAATCATAATTTAAAATCAATTCAAGCAGTCTTATTTTCCATACAAATATTACCATTCATCAATCATAATTTAAAATCAATTCATGCAGTCTTATTTTCCATGCAAATATTACCATCCATCAATCATAATTTAAAACCAATTCAAGCAGTCTTATTTTCCATACAAATATTACCATTCATCAATCATAGTTTAAAATCAATTCATGCAGTCTTATTTTCCATACAAATATTACCATTCATCAATCATAATTTAGAATCAATTCATGCAGTCTTAAATTCCATACAAATATTACCATTCATCAACCATAATTTAAAATCAATTCATGCAGTCTTATTTTCCATACAAAACTTGTCTTTGTTCCCTCCATTTCATTCCTCGTGGAGTTCACCATTCGATGAAGCCCTCGTCTAGACTCCCAAAATATTGCACTTAGCAAAGAAGTAATCAACTCCATTAAACTATACTATCTCAATCCCCTTTCCCTTTATGTCCTCAACTAAACCAGCACTTAGTGTAATTTGTTTTATTTCCTTTTTGCTAATATGCTATAATAAACCAATAGTGTTTGCTGCCTTCTTTAATAAAAAAAATGTGACGGCTATTTTCATTTCTTTCCATTCCTTCATGAACACGTCCAAACAGGGGTTAGCACTACATCTAGTAAGAGCAAAATGCATATGAGAACAAACCTGTCTCATCTAATGACTGCATTGAGCCATCATCAAAGTGTAATAGGTCAAAACCATTCTGAGCTATAGCCTCCCCACTATTCCTGTCACCACCACCATCACCCAGTCTAAGGGAGATCCAATCTTCCGTTTGAATGCCACCAGAAGCATCCTGCTGAACCTGGAAACCACCATGTCCTGATGATTCTGACGGCATTGTGGGGAGAAATAGCTGAAGAGAAGGATCCTCTCCACCAGCCATGGGATTGTCGACCAAGGTATCATCAAGATTGTTAATATTAGAATGACTGATGGAAGAAACAGGGACGATAGCAGCTGGATTCATAGCAGCATCTGATGTTACTGAGTAGCCACTTATTGGCACAGGGCAACTCAAAGAGCTGTGGTGAATATTAACTATGGCATCTGAGCCACCCGAATCTGAACCAAACAACTGAAAACTAGGACTTGCTTGGGTAGCTAAAGGCAACTGCCAGAGAGACATCCCATAGTCATCACCTGCACTACCAAAAAGATCCATGCCTCCAGAAGCCCCCAGAGTCGGGTCTTCTTGATATGTACCAGGAAGTTCATGAGGTGTTCTTGTGAAATTAACCCCACCGGTATGCCCATGATTAGGCTGGTTGTTGTTCCCATTCTCTTCATCTGAATCACTGAGAACAATAACATCAGCATCCCCAGCAGGTGATGAAGCATTCTGGTTTGAGAACCCATTTGTTTGGTCAAGGCTTAGATGCAGGGAATCAATCTCCACAGTATTGTTTACAGTAAAATCAAAACTGCCATTCACATCCTGATTTACACTATGATCTTCACCTTCTCTACCACTTCCATTTGCACTGCTGCTCATGGGGATAACATTTGGACCATTGCTTCTATAGTTCTCTTCCAGCCCCTCGCTGGAAGAAAAAGTATTCATACCACCTTGTTTATTAACTTGCCAGACCCCATTTATGCTCTTGATTCCAAGCTTCAAACCGGTAACTTCATTCTTCAATGCATTGGATGTTTCAGGATTAGGTTTAACTCCACTGGGATGAGTTACACAGCCGTCTGGAAGATGCCACTGCCTAAGATCACAGTGTTCACTGCCACTCTTTACACGCCATGAGCCATCAGGCTTCACCTCAATATCCGTTGTATCTTCTCCACAAAATTGCATCTGCAGGAGCAACGCATGAAATATACTCATATTAGCGACACAAATACTCATTAGCTTAAAATACAGATATTGCGTATTGTATTGGACGCACCATGTATGTGACCCGGTTAAAATATGGATCAACAACAACATGCTCCAGAGAGTAGTTCTTGAGACAAATCGGACATTGCCACTGCATACAGAAGTTCGAACAAAAATATTTAGGACGAGGTAGTGACAGGGAGTTTTTCAAAAGCACCCACATTTAGGGGTATTCCCCAAAAATAATAAATTCTGAAACTTTTTAAAAACTACCCGAGTTTTTTTTATTGATTTCAAGACAATCCTATTCCCCTTTAAACCGTATTTATGGCGCCTAAATCACCCTTAGGGACTTTGGGCAATTTATATCATATTTGTCTTGATGAAATTACTCTTGGTGATTCTGGGCAACATATTTAAAAAAACATGGGAAGTTTTTGGGGGAAAAATTTAAATCTGCAAACGATTGTAATTTGAAATTTATCAAAATAATACAGATTAATAACATATAGCTGCTTGCCTTCCTCGACCTTTGTTGCATCTCCACATAAGTATCAAGATCAAAACAACCCATATGAGCGCATGGCTTAAATCTTCCAGCAACCTTTATCCTTGAACCACTCATCTACACAGTTTGCAGGATCACAAGAAAAAGCAATAACAAAAGCTATTAGCTACAAAACTCTGATATACTGACGCAAAGTCTTACTCTTAACCTCAAGGTGATTTTATTATGTCACATGTAAATTGCAAACATGCATATATCTCACTACATATCAAATAAAGTGATCCTGTTGGATCCATAACGCTGACATACACTAATGCCTACTAAATCTGTAACATCGTGCACATGAGATAAAGTGATCCTATTTTGTCATATATCAATTATGAACATGCATAGTATCTCACTACAAAGCTAATGTTGCAATTCAATAAGCACATTCAAGCAAAAGTGACCAAAAATCCAGCCATAAGTTGTAAAATATTTTCCAAACACAGCTAAAACTTACTGGACAACGAAGATTAATGGTGAAAGAATCTGCAACAACTTCCAGATCACTGTCACTGTCAGCATTTTCAGTATCATTGCCACCATTCACGCAACGACGCACACGAGCAAGGGCATCTTCAAAGGGCTCACCATCAGATTCCTTGGGAATCATAGTCAGTATCTAGGGAAGAAAAAGAAAAAAAAATGCAGTGGTCATTCCCAGCCTGGTCATGCAAGGACAAAGAAATAAAAACTTCAAGTCATCATCCATATTCTTTTCAGCTCGTTTGTATAAGACAAACATAGTCTGGGAACTCGTAAGCATGATATATAAAATAGGGAGAAGGGGGAGAGGAAATTTACAGAAAGGAACCAAAGAATATGATAAAGTAATGACCACAAAGTGTAAACACAACTCCGGAATCTGATCAATGTAATACAATACCCTGGTGAAGAATCTCCAAAAACTGCATATTGCCTATAATAATTAGAAAAAACCCGATTCTGTGAAAAGAAGTGGCACAAAAAAAAAAGCAAAAAACAGCAAAGAACTTTTAATCCTAACAATTACAGTTCACAACTCAAAATGATAGACCTAGCATAAACTACAGTAATGGAAGACTTGATAATTGAACATGTTATACATTAATTGGGTCAATGACAACAGAACTGGAGCAACAAATACATCAGAACTAGCAGTTGCTTAAACAACGATTGAGTTAGTCCTCAGTCCTCATAAGATGCTCAACAGTAAAAGAGTACACACAGAACAAGGGGGAATCACAGCTCGTTTGTATAAGACCTGCTTGTATAGGAACTACAATAACTAAGGCCCATACAATAAATTTACCGAGGGAAGATTAATGTGATGTCACATGTGCAGTTTCATTCCCAACTAAAGGGGGAAGAAAAAAAGGGATGGTACCTGTTGAAGGCTTCTGCGTTTCAAAATCCTAATACCCAGACAGAACAAGCGTGAATCGCAGCCTGTTAAAGAGATCTTATTAACTCCATCTATTGTGTACTGTGTGATCTGATCAAAGAAAGGCATGATCATTAGCAGAGATAGTCATAGAGTCGCATCACCAATTAACTATCAAAAGCAAATCAGGAGGAACAGAAGCACTCACTATTGGACCATCGTCACGACCATTAGCCCCAAGCAACTGGGAGCCAGGCCTGTTGATTGCACGGAGTGTCACACCTACAAATATGAGAAGATTAAATAACTTAAAACAATAAAATCCCAATCAAGCACCATCAATGCTAGTGGAATCATTTTGTCTGGCATATACAGATGAAGATCATGAAACCTAGAATCGTAAGCAAGTCTCAAGTCAATAATCTTTTAACATTTAAAGAGGGTACTTGGCTGTGTGTAGTGAACATTCAGCTTTTCAAATGGTTAGTGTTGACATGGAATATTGATAACTTAGTGGACTTCACTGCATTCATACCCATTGAGCGCAAGGATCAAAAAGGTTTCTCATGTCTTATAAAAAGCCACTTATCTTAAAATTCAATAGGTTTACTATTAGTAAAGTAATCCATCTGCTTTTCCTTTTGGAAGAATAGGGCCAAAAAGCTACATGGCAATCATACTAGTATTCATATAACAACAGAAAGTGAGAAAACAAGTTCAGTTACTTTCTGTTTCTGTTAGTGCCCCATTGGGAGCAAGAATCTGAATCCTAGGACTGTGTAGCAAGAATCTGGCACAACGTGTGACCAATTGAAGTTTGAAGAATACTAGTTTTGTATTTAATTCAATATTCAAGTCTGATCCTAAAGAAATGCAGTAGCTTCCCCTTTTATAATAGGATAGACATAGAAAAAGTTGGTAGGTAGAAGTTATGAAATTGATAATCTAACCCCCAACTTAAAAAAAATTTTTTAGAAATTTTGTTGGCATTCCATAATTATGTTGTCAACACTCGTTGACAGTCCATAATTGTGCCGTCAACAATCGTTGACGGTCCATAATTGTGTTGTCAACGATCGCTGACGATACAAAAAAATATTCGGAAAATTTTGAATTTTTTTAAAAATATTTTTCTTTTTTATAAAGTTTAAGGGTCAAAAACAAAAAGATGAAAATTTTGGGGTTAAAATCCCAAATTCAAAACTCAAATAAGTTAGTTCAAAAATTCAGCCATAGAAATATGTATCCTGGAACTGAAACAAATAATGGGAAACATGGAGAAAGTGGGTCCATATCACTTTCAGAAGCAAGTAGTAAACAGAAACTAAAGTTGAATGACACAGAAGTTGAAAGGAGCTCCTTGTTATATTAGTTATATTATAACTAATATAACAAGAATGTGGAAGATCATAAGAGGTATACCATTAACCTGAAGATTTGCATGTTGAGGCCACTGCATCCTAAATGGTACCTTATCATTAAGAAGCATACACCAAGCCTGCACCATACACACATTCAAAAACCATTGCTAATATATCCAATTAGATTGAAAAAGATCTGACGTAAGCTACACTAATTAAAAACAACCTGAACATCATATTCAGGCTTCGACAACCAGATTTTCTCAGTTCTGGTGATTTGAAATGCCTTTTCCGCGCCTTGCACTGGACCTGTCCTGCAATACAGAACATAGTAAACCTGGTTAGCCATGTCTACAATACCGATATGCTGGTGCCAATAATAACAAATACAAAAGCCATATCTTGCACATGCAGAATGGATAGGGAAGTGTTTCAACGCCAATGACTGATCTAGTTTAGAGAGACAGAGAAGCAAGTTAATTACCCATCAGTTGGCATACTTGTAATCATCAAATTCACTGGATATAAAGGATTTGTCACAGTCAAGCAAAACCTGCATTTGACAAGCCCTTGTAAGGCGAGAACCTAATCAAACATAGAAGACAAATGCAAAATAGTAAAGTCTTCTCTTAACATTATGAAATTTACTGCTTAAAATGCAATCAGAGAAATAAAGCAACAAGCTAGAAGCAAGGCTTCTGAGAGAAACACTACAGCAGCACTACCTATCACTACCAATCCCACAACAGAATCCCCTCTACCAAACAATTTCCCACTTCATCATACAAACTTCCGAGTTCACAGTATATGGGGTGCAATGCATAGCTAAGACTCGGAGACCATTGGTAACGATTGGATCACCTTCCAGTTCAATTGCAACCAAAGTGTGTTATGCTTCCCTCGATAAATCACTTCAACACAGCATTTGATATAGGAATTTTCACAATAAAAACATTTCACACTCTGTTGTAATATGCCATATTCACGCAGATAAGTGCCAATCAAAAGAAAAGGAGAGCATTAGGAATCTTATCTACTACCAATACAGAGCAACTAAATCGGTTAGGAAGTAGCTAATGCAACAGGTTCAACGAGTCTAATGCGATAGCTAAGAAGACCATCTAATAGAAGAAACTTAACCTCAAAATATTTCAGAAACAGAATGCTAGGATGTAGGTGGTTGGAAATGGCAAAGATGTGTGTAGAAGAGATGAAATTGCCTAGGTAAATCAGCAGGAATTAAGGGCATGTTGCATCTTTAGAGCATGATACACAACTTAATGGAGACATTCCAATGAGCAATATAGGGACAATAAATCATACGGGTCTGCACGACTGAGGCGGCAGAGTTCACAATAGAACTGCTGAGGAACAGGTGGAATCCCTTCGGTAGGCTTTTCAGGAATTATTACACAACTCATATGCTGCCATATCTGACATTTTGGATCTTCACACTGCATAAAAAATTAGTACTTAACACAGAGTACACTTGTGAAAAGGGCAACAAAGTTTAGCAATATGAAACACTAGAAGGCTCACAAAAAGACAAAGTATCACAGATCATAGGCTCATAGCTGTAGTTGTAGTTACTCTTGGGTTCAAACATAATTATATCTAAACAAAGCAGAAGAAATTCTTTACAAGTTAGGATGCAATGATTAAAAATTTAAGCTAAACTTCTAGTTCTCTTGACCTAATTCCAACATATTGAAAACAAGAACTGGAATTAAATGACTGAAGTAAAAAATCAAATATTTAGCATATGTCACTGCTAAAAGCTTAGCCGTAGTGAAAGTTACTGGTAAACGCAAACCTTATCTCATATTCTCGCTCATCTTCTTTTCTTATAAAATGTACTATGAAAAAAATTGGAGAGGAAGCAACATGGCTATCATACTCACAAGAATTGGTAGCTTAAATCATAGAAGGAACAAGATAAGACGCAATGAACTAATAAGTTTTAAAAAAAATCTACAAAAGCTCTTACAACAAACAAGTGAAGGGATATATCTGTATACATGTTTGGATGCTCGGAATAAAGACCTGCACCCACAAGAACCATCCTACACGATTATGATTGAGGCTAGGAGAGGTATACTCACTGTGCACCAAAGACGCACCGGCCTCCTCCTTAATGGTTGAAGGCATATAAGTAACACAAACAGTTTCTATGTATCAGAAATACCAAATATTTGCACATGCAACAAAAGGCATTGAATATTCAACTATTTTCAAAAGTCTCAAGCCGCTCAACAATTCTGAGCCAAAACCCATTAATTAATCGATTTCATGAATGAAATATTATAACTAATCTTGGTTATCTACATCGATAAGAAGAAACTGAGTTTCTAATGCTTTGCTTCTCCCATTCATCTTCCCAAAGATTTATGATCATATGTCATAATAATAATTAATAAGTATCAGTCCTGCAATAATAAACGTGTAGAGTTCATCAAGAAAATATAGCATTACCTGAATCATGGATTCAGTAGGCAAATTACTCCCACATAGGCATCGAATTTTCATCTCCACTTGAGGAGAGTCATCAAACTCTTCTACAGACTTCATGGGACTGCTACCTGAAGCCACTTGTGGATTTGATGCCAGATCAGGTGCTCCTGTCATCTGCATTTTTCTGAAACAAAGAGAAAGGAAGTCATGTATGTCAAAGACAAAGGAGTTAACACAACTGAGAAGGTATAACCCTAATGTGCAAGCTCAGCTGATGAACATAGGGAGGAACATAGACAGTAAAGTTTTAAAGTGCAAACTGTAAATGCAAACCAAAACAAGAGAATAGAACCGTAGAACCCAAGCTAATCACTGTCAACATTTCCAATCATGTGAATACAATCAAACATGTGCCAACCTGTAAGTGTCATCAACTAATCTTGCAACTTCCTCCATTCTGACTGCATGCTTCTTTGCCCATATCTTTGACACTGAAGTTGAAACCGAAATATATTCAAATTTTTGAGTAATGTGTAGAAATAAAATAGGTTTCACACAATCCTGAAGTAAAAAGGTTTTGAAAACACAAGCCACCTCAATAGACTCATCATGATGATACTGAACACAAATTTCTTAATCAGTATAGAAAAACTTTATTACACAGATTACACAATTGCCTGCACAGCTAAATAGCCTAAATCACCGTCCCACACCAAGAAAAATAATATTATTTATACAGTCACAAAAAATTTTAGAGAGAAAGAAATGAATGAAAACTAAGAAGAACAATTCACAGCTATACAAGCCAAACCGGGGAGGGGCAGAGGCACCCTTCCCAGACACACATGAAAAAGTAAAATAAAGAAGAAAGCTGCAAGCACAAATTACAGTGTAAAATTACTATAAAGTTCAAAATCAGATGGGCCAGAAGAGCAAAGAAAAAACATAACAATCTATGATAGAGCTTCAACAAATCCCAAGCAAGAAAAGATGACAGATCACAGAACTATCAAAATTTAACAGTTACCTTGATTATCAGCGACAATGGCCAAAATTCTATCAACAAGATCCTACAAGGAAAAAACAGAAAACAAATATTATGCTATATTTAGAAATTAACAATAAGAAGAATAAATAAAAAGTTTTCATATTGACACAATGTATCGCTATAAACTATTTCAAAACTGTATTATCATACCTGCTTCTTTCCTTGCTTTGAAAGACAAAGTTGAGAAAGGACCTCCTTAAGTTCCTTGATCCGGAAACTTTGCAACTTATCCTGCACAAAAATTTATCAGGCATAACATATTTTGCACTGAAAGAAAATATCAAAATTTTACTTTACTACAAGACAATATGCAATGTAAGAATCAGATGTTCATCAAGGCTCTTAGATATACTAGAAACGGTTATATACACACAGCTAGAAAATTTTACAAGTTACACATAATTTAAAGATGTTTGATCGCATTACTAAATCTCCAACAAACAGTAAAATATTATTCGTAATAATTGGAAGTTTGGAACCATAGTAATGATGTCATACTATGGCTGCAGGTAGCCATTTTAATGACCAATAACCAATGAAAGGCAGCACTTCCAGACGATAAAACACTGAATATAGCCACATAGGTAATATAATTCACTTATAATCTTTTGAACCTAAGAAAATCTGTCCATGTTAAGTCAGAGATCAACATCTTCAAATCAAAAGGCCCACTTGTCTTCTTAAAACTTTTTAATTGAAAAAAATTGCACGTGATAATGAAGTAGTAGATACATCCACCAAGGAAATTCTAGTATTTGATTTTAAGAATATTTTAGAGATTTATATGGTGGCTTAAGTATTTAAGGCCTCCTAATTTGGAGTTATTACATGAAAAGGACCTCAACTTTTATGGAGATTGCAGCTGCTAGACCATGGGCGGGGACACTTAGATTTGAATGGGATTTGCATGGCAGAGCATAGGAGATATGTGAGCTTGCTGGAATTACAAGCCGTTACTGGAAACTCTTACATTAAAGCATGCTGATTTTCTTGAGCTTCAGAAGACTTTCGACCAATCTACAAGTCAAGTCCATGGTATAACCATGAAACATGAAGTGCATCCGTGTGAAAATCATAGGTGTGTACCCTAAGTGGCTAGTCATGCCTAAATATTAAGAACTCTCCACAAATGTCTAGCAAACAAAAATCCCACAATAGCACAAGAAAAATTAGGATACTCTTAATCATGGATCCGCTTCAAAAACCAACACATGAACCAAGCTTCTTCTATAGCTTAGAAGCTCCAATTCTAATGCAAAATAGAAACCATATAATGAAGAATTTGTGGCAAAAAAAATATTCAAAATTTTCAAAGCATGAAGTAATCTATATTCCATCAACTCCAAATACAAATTTTTACACTAAATCTTCATAATTCAAAGATATCTTCATAAATGCAGAAACTTGATAAGACTCAACAACCTCATCACCATAACTCTAGGGCGGGTTTCTATACTACCCACTATCGACCATTTGAGGATATCAGATGTTTGGCGGCTGATTCAATTTGAACTTTCACAAACTTCAAATGAGGAGAAAAAACAAAGGTTCAAAAAGTTGGATGAATCAAGAAAATTAGATTTCATTAACAAAATTCGGAGTTGGAGTATTGGAGATTTCATTGATGAGAATTTTGCCAAAAAAAAATAATAGGTAAATGAAACCCAATTGAGATTCACAGGTTATTTCCAACAAAAAAAATCAGAAACTATATCCAGTTAAGTTTACACATAAATTAACAAAGAGATGATCAGATGCAAGTAGAGATTGTGGAGACAAACAGCAGGGGCATAGAGAAGTACACCTTACAACTGGACACCAAGTCCATCTCCATTTCCCAATTTCGGAAAATTTACTGAAAACAAGCTCCAGACCAAGGAGTCCAACAACGCGGCTAGCAAAACTCAACTCCGAATGAAATGAAGCCAATAACGAACCAGAAAACACCAATTGATAAGAACTCGAAGTTCCTACTCCACCTGCTCACCAAACAACGCCAAGGAAGGCAAAATACAAAAAAAAAAAAAGGACAGTATCAAAATTATTGTTTATAAAGCCTGAACCGGTACTCAATTGCACAGGAGAGCAAATCCGAAGTCATAAACCTTCATTTGAAGCAAAATTGAAGTATAACCGATGATCAAACAAATTCGACAGAAATCGTATATGAATAACCTATAAATGAAAGTTGAGAAATAACCTTACAGGCAGCGGTTGACAACCCCTGGCAAAGTCCTCTGGCGCCAGATAAAGTTAACAGAGAGAAATAACTTTTACGCCGACTGTTCAACTTCGCACCTTCTTGCATCAGTCCATTTCTCTTTTCTGTGCTTCTCTTTCTGTGTTTTTCATTCGTTTCTTCTTTTTTCATGGTTTTTTTTTCTTTTTTCTTTTTATCTTTTTGAAAAGAGAGAAGAACGAGCACGGTTGGGTATTTTTTCTTGTTTTTTTAATTAAAGAAAGTTCAATAATTCGCCATTTTAGAGAATAAATTACGGATATATGACTGGATTATCATATCTGGTTAGTTGGTAAGGTTGAAATCCGGGTTCGGATCACCTGCTTCACACGGCGGCGTGGTCCTGACGCCAGGAAATTTATACATTTTTTCCCTTTCGTAGAAAAATGGCAACAAATTGCTGTAGCACAGTAGCAGTAGGCCACTAGGCCCCACCGAAAACACCATTTTCCGGTGAATAGAAACGAATAGTAATGGATAATTATCTTTTGGTAGGTCCCTCCTGATCTAATATTATTTTATTTTTCTTTTAAAAATTATAAATATACACCTAATATTCTATTATACGCTAACTTTTTTAAAAAATTTATTGTAGCTAATTTTATTATAGGTAAATGTTCAAGTACGGCCCTTTTATTGCGGTACGGTCGTACGGCCGTACCGCAGGGCGACACGTGTCCCGAAAAAAAAAAATTTTTTTTTTTTTTTTTACGGAAACTAATGAAAATTTATTTGAACTATCATGTTATAATTTATGCACTATTATCCTATAAACTTTGAACTATTCCTATATAATCCATGAACTATTACTTTTTAATATAATCCATGAACTATTCTATTATAATTCATGAACTATCTCATAATAAGTTTTGAACTATTACTTTCATTCCTTTATAAATTTTTGCACTTTAAACTATTCTATTATAATTCATGAACTATCCCATAATAAGTTTTGAACTATTACTTTCACTCCTTTATAAATTTTGCACTATGAACTATTCTATTATAATTCATGAACTATCTTTTTAGAAGTTATGAACTATTACTTAATAAGTTTTGAACTATTACTTTCAATCCTTTATAAATTTTACACTATGAACTATTCTATTATAATTCATGAACTATCCTTTTATAAGTTATGAACTATTCCATGATAAGTTTTGAACTACTACTTTTACTCGTGTTAAAAAAAAAAAAAAAAAAAAAATTTTTTTTTTCCGGGACACGTGTCGGCCGTACAGACGGCCGCACGGCCTTACCGGAATAATGGGCCTTACTTGAATAATTAGTATACAGTATACAAATAACTCAAAAATATTAAAAATATTATTATATTATTTTATAATGTAAATAATTTGAATATTTTTTTTACTCGAAGTTCACGTACAAGCATTAAATACAAAATTTTGTGACATATTAGGGAAAATTGATATATTAAATAAAGGTAAATTAGTCCATTCATCGAAAAAGATGTTATATACTTAATATTTCTCGTTTAGGATATATACTAAGAAACATTAGGTTTGGATCGCTGGCAAGGTGGTACCCAAAAGTATACGTCTCCTGAGGCGTGTTATGCAAATATATTTAGGCGTGGATTATGTAAAATAATGGTGAGTTATATCACCGCCCTTTCTTATTTACTTTAATTATTTTCAGAAATTTTATTTACATCACGTTTGATTTAGGATCCGTTCGACATGTTTACACATATTATATAAACCCTAAGTCGTGGTAGAGTGTGAAGAGAACAAAAGCATACAATTTTGTTTTAACTTATTTTGTTGTGCAACTGTACGTGTCTTGTACCATCCATTTTCTTCAATGTTTTGTATCAAGTGAACTTTACAAATTATACTAGGTTGAGGCCGCGTGCTTCGCACACGATTGTAATAATACAACGATAATACATTTGTATGTCATCAAGGAAATTACTATTATTGGTATCGTGATAGTGATATTTGAATACAGGTGATGCTCTTCCTTTTGCTTTTAATATCATTATTCAAAATAGTAAGTATGTCTCGCATCATTAGGACTTGTGATTTGAAGATACTGGCACAAGATTGACCGAGTATGTTAATATTGTAATTTGAGATTAAGGTATTATTAATTACAAAAGTAATATTTAATTAAAATATAAATTTGGTTTATTTAAGCGATATTTTTGCATCAATCAAAGTAATTAATGATAATAAACTAATATTTCATGAAAATGTTAGAGAAGTTAGAAAATTTGAAAACTTGTTTATTTTTATTTAGGTTTATGGAAAAATTTTGCTCCAAAAAAATAAAATAGGTCACGTAATATCAAATTGTAAAACCTCATCAACTTGTTTATTTTTATTAATGTTTATACAAGTTTTGGACTCCAAAAATATAAATTATATTGCATAATATCAAAATTTAAAACCTCATCAAAGTTTAGTATAAAATGAGCATTTATTGACTCAAAAAGCTAAAATTATAGTGTAGTAAGATAAGATGCTTTGTATTGGGAAAGACCTTTATGATGGTGTTGACGAGGGCTAGTTTCCGGTTTGTCGTAATCACATATGGTAGCGATTCCCACATAATATCCTAACATGTTACAATCCCACTCATAGTGATCTGTAGTTTCACTCGACATGAATACAAATGCGACAGTAAATGTGTTTCCCGTGCTAGTGAATCCAACCACTTCCAAGAACGACATTCCGTACCTAATATCATATAAAAAGAATGAATCAAACTGAAGAATAAATTATACACATTCACACTAATGAAGGTGCAATAAAATACTAACCACTTTGTCTTGTAGGCTGTGTACACCAAGAGGACATACGGAAACATGTTTAACTGATGTCTTCACATATGATGACTCAAGAAAAGATCACAATGATGTTTGTCCCGGGAAGAATCTTGCATCCGTGTAATAATTGCGCTCACCCAAAAAATGCAATGCTTGATGTGTATCGGCCGCCAACTTCTAACTTCGATCTTTAGTATA
Organism: Fagopyrum esculentum; assembly: GCA_033239045.1. NCBI lineage: Eukaryota > Viridiplantae > Streptophyta > Magnoliopsida > Caryophyllales > Polygonaceae > Fagopyrum > Fagopyrum esculentum. The sequence goes on from BSUD01000006.1 coordinate 766,915, forward strand.
TACCGAGCGTTGTAAATTTGTTGTGTATATGTGACATTTGTGGGATATTCATTTCGAAGCATATCCAAAAATTTAACCAGTTTAACACTATAAGCGGAACTAGATCTCAAATTTTGCTTTTGTTTGCTCGTAATCCGACTCGGATATGAATGACCTGCTAGTGATAGAAAAAAACCATGGTTGTGACTATCGTGAACCACAACAATCTTCCACTTAGTCAGCACAACTTTACTGTTCCGTTGTACTTCATATCCCACTATCTTAAATTTACAATCACTTTTCTTTGACTTCGATAAACGCCTTTTCAAATGATCAACATCATCCTTCTTCGCACTCTTCCGCTCTCAAATTTTCCACACACCAATACAATTTTCCCATCTTGATGACCACTCGGATTGTATGATTTTAATATGATAATCATTATATGATGTTTTCTACCTTCCTTACGAACCCAATTAACTATAAATTTTTTTTTCTGGAAAATACTGTTCAACTCCAAACACATCCGAATAATCTAGTTAATCTATTTCAGGTTGATTTTCCGTTGCATTCATACGTTACAATATATATTAAAAACTTGTAAATATATATATATATCGCATTTAAAAATATTAATATAGAAATACGACAAAACATACCTCATTACTCATTAGGGGGTTGCAATTCATGTTAGAAGAAATACCGCCAATATCATTAAATGACATTCTTCGTCTTCTTCTTAGTCGTAGCGTATTTTTAAGATCATATAATTGACACTACTACATATATATATATATATATATATATATATATATATATATATATATATATATATATATATATA
>BSUD01000006.1:768198-791964 GCA_033239045.1 Fagopyrum esculentum
TATATATATATATATATATATATATATATATATATATATATATATATATATATATATAGAGGGTGTGGTTCCCATGAGAACACCCCTAACGTGAGAACATGAGAACAATCGTACACCGTTAGATGTGAGTTTTAAGGGTTGAGATTTAGAGTAGATATAAAAAATAATAATAACTACGAATAATAATAATTAGGAATTCAACAATAACTACGAATAATCCACTCAACCAACAATAACTACGAATAATACATTAAACATATGGCACATTCGTAACAAAACTAATAATAATTACGAATCTGTTCTCATGTTCTCACGTTAGGGGTGTTCTCATAGAATCTATACTCTATATATATATATATATATATATATATATATATATATATATATATATATATATATATATATATATATATATATATATATATATATATATATATATATATATATATATATATATGAGAAGCGTAGTTGTAGTAATATTTTATTTAAATGCACTCGTTGAAGTGAGTTTTTTTTTTATAAATTCACTCTAACTAAGCACCTCATATGCGTGGTTGAAGTGTTTTTTTTAATATACCTCAATTAGGCTTCCCATATGCTCCAAATGACTTCACATAGCTCCAATTATGCCAAACGCATAATTGGAATCCGGAAGTGAAAGCTAAATATGTGCATCGGAGGAAGGTCCAAAAGGCTTCACCTCAGCTCCAACTATGTCAATTGCGCAACAACCGCAACTCATATGCACAATTGAGATGCTTTTCCACTTTTAGGACCCGTTTGATTTTAACTTCAAAAATAAAAACGGACCTAAAACGAATATAGTCTATGCCTTATTTATGAAAGTTTTGAAATCATTCTATACGTTTTAGAGAAATAAGCACATTTGGATGAACCAAACGGGTTAACGTCGTAACCGTGGTTCAATCGAAAGAAAACCGAAGGGGGAGAAGATGGAGACGCCGGCAGCGGTGGCGGAGTTTGTGACGAAGGAGGTTGCGGACTGGGACGACGAACTGAAATCCACCGCCCGGTTTAAGGCCTTCAGCGGCCAGCGCTCCGATTGGGAATTTCAATTCCTTTTCTGGAGGGATTTGATCCTCAAAATCTCCCGCCACTTCCAAATTCTCACCCTCTCTCGCTCCATGGTTCTGCTCTCTCACGTTCTCCTACTTTCGATGTTTTCTGATTTCTACTAATCTGGTTAATTATTTCTTTCTTTTTTGGGAATCTTCTTCAAGTGAAGGTGAAGAGCTGGTTTAATAGAGGCGGTTTGGTGCCCTTATGTCTTGACCATGTACTGGTAGGGCTCCCCTAAGGCGTACAATTAATTGCTCTATTTCTAAACTTCTATTGAGTTGGTTTGATCACGAAAATTGGTACAACGGGTTTGTATTTTGAGCACGCTGAAGGAATTTGAGTTTGACAATTTAGGTTTGTTATGTTTAGAAGAAACAACTGCTAAATTTGTCATCTGCTTGGGCTCTTATATGGCTACAACTCGCTAGCTTAAAATGCATCGAATTTCCTCCATAGTATTGTCTATTCTAATGTGTCTATTAAGGGTTTGATCACTGAAACAAGAAAGAGTTTAGAAGTTCAGATTGTCATTATTGTTTAACAGAGAAAACAATGTGCTTTATCATTCCCTCACACTCTTTACCACCTGATTGGTTTTTTATCCACCCAGAATCATAATTTGTTTGCTTGTTTTCAGCTTGAAATGTACAAGGCCGGTGATCTAGTACGGCTTCCTGATCTTGGAGATCCAACCAGTGGACAACTTTCAAAGCTGTTAAGAAGGGTGGTAAGGTTTGCCGGTGTCTTAACATCGTCAACTCCTGACCATATCCTAGATGACCAGCTCATTATTGTCACTACATTGGAGGTGTGTGTATAAATATTCAAAGCTCCCTTCTTGAATCCTGCCTGTGTATGAAATGCTTGCTAGGAGTCATGACAGCTGGTTTTGAAAGTAGTCAAGATTAGGGAAGCTCAGTTCGAAAGGATTCCCACGCACAAGCACTCCACTAAATTGATAGCAGAGATGAATTCCCTCTGGCTAATCTCTATGGAAAATGCCTCTCTAGCTTTGAAGGCTCACTGTCTTAGTTATATTAAATTTCATTCCTTAGGTCATGGTGTCATGGTGATGTCACTCTTGTAGCTTAGCCCCGGTGTTTCCAGAACTTCTCAAACAGACTTGCCCATGTGCATATCAAGTTTTGTCTCTCATATGTTTGATGTGTTGAAGAGTAAAATTCTTGGTTTGGAGTTGTATTTACTGAAGATAACTTGTAAAACAACCAACATCTGTTCTGCTTCATTTTCCAGGATAAAGCTGCCAGCATTGTGAAAGCTTTAATTGATTGCCACTGGACTTCTACTTGCATTGTAACTAGGGCTAAATTTGAAGGACTTTGTGGAGGAAAGAGTGAAGCATCCGTTATGGGGACGTACATGTCTGGATGTGGAAGAGCAAAGTTATTGTCAGTGCAAAAGACCGAATTGATAGAGGTATAAATGCATAAACTCTATTTATATGTGTCATTTTTACTTGAGGCTGATACTTTTTCTTACTGAAATGCAATTATGAACTGCAATCTCAACCAGAATAGCTGACTAATAATAGGCTGATGTAGTCTGATCGATATTTACTTTTAACTTTGAAGTCAATACTTTTAAATGTTCTGTATATTTGCTAATGAATACTTCCTCTGTATCATGTTCATTAGTATCTTTTTGTTCAGACGTGCATAGAAGGTGGTAAAAGCTAGAAGTGACACAAACAATATTCGTGTTGCAGGGTTTTAAGGTGTCTCTTTCTCATGACACGGTTGTCAACATTACAAGTTTAGACCATGATAATTTGCAGATGGTATGGACTGCAGAAAAGCTTCATCATCAGTTGGATGTAATTGACCAGCGATATGAGATGTGAGTTTTTTTTTTATCTGCTAGCCTATTGCATCCATCATCTTCTTTCATAAAGCCAACGACACCCCAAGACAACTTTTTTTTTATAAGCTCAAGAATCCCAATCATTGGGATTTTTATTTATAACTATTATTTGTGGTTTTGCATTATTCACATTCTGTAAACAGAATTTCTAGATTTTCAGTACAATGTAGCAGGTATCGGATATGTTTGTGAAAAAGCACTTAGAACTCTGTAGTAGGTAGGTGAAGGGATAAACCTTGTGTATCGAGTTTAGCATCTGCTAGAAACTTAGGAATGCAAATAAAAGGATATAAATTTGAGTGCAAGAATCTCACTAACAAGGAATCCTCAATTCTGTAATTCTGTTTCAATAAACGAGTCTCCAGAATTACAACCTGCAGCTCCTACTTATATAATAGGAAAACAAAATAACTAACTTCAAACATGAAAATATTGGCAGCTACACTTAATGGCAAACTATCATCAGTTACTTACGGCCATGCCTGCATGTTTTTTGGGCGTAAACTTGTGAGTATTGGATTCTATACTTTGAGCAGGTCAAGGAAATCTGCATTGGCTTCCTTAAAAGAAGGAAACAGGAGAGTTGCTTTGAGACATGCAAGGGCTCTAAAGTTAACCTCTGAAAGCAGAGAAAAATTGACGTTACTTGTAAACAGAGTTGATGATGTGCTTCATCTCATAGCGGATGCAGAATCCACTAAAAAGGTACAACTGGGCTGTTAAGGATTATTTTATAGATTGCTTAACTGAATCTGCGAGGTATAGTAAGTGTTAAATATGGTCTACTTGCCTGTGGACAGGTATCCGAAGCTATCCAGATTGCAGGTAAAGCAATGAAGGAGAACAGAATAGATATTGATGAACTTGAAGAAAGCCTGCGAGATCTGGGTGAAGCTGCGAATACACAGGATCAGATCAAAGATGCTCTAGGTGTCTGCACTGTGTCTTTTTTTATCTTTAGAGCTATTGATTCAAATTGTGGTTGATTTTCAGTGTTCGCCCCTCTATAAAATTAGCACTTATGGAGCATTCTTGTTAAGCTATTGTTTCTGTCTTTAATGCTGCTTTAGGATCATCGACATATGCTGATAACGAGGATGTTGAGGAGGAGCTGAAGGAGCTGGAGTTGGAAGTAAAAGCTGAAAGCTCAGTTGTCGAGCCTCCAGTGTGTGGTGAAAACAAAACAGGAAGCAATGAAACAGATGAATTGCTGGCTGAGGCTATCTCAAGCCTTAAGCTTGGAGATGGAAGTGCGTCACCACCACAACAGGAACACTCAAAGGCTCGACTCGAAACTGCTTAGCTTCATCGAGTTCAGGTACCCGATCTTCCGCTTGTACTGTATGAACTATGAAGTCAAGAAATGTAGCTTTCATTGTATTCAGAATGTTTATAATCTAATTTGTATGTGAACTGGCCAATGTAGCTCTCCTTCTGAGAAATTATGGAGCAAATGTTGATTCAACGATACACAGCTAAAGACATTTGCTCAAAGACGTTTGTCTTGGCATGTCCCTTCCACGATCACGCTGACATTGATAACTATTTGGTACGTGGTTATGATCATACAAGCTAGTTACCATAATAAGGTTCAATTCTTTTGGGTCATGCTACACACTCCGTGATCATACATCATGTGCTTAAAAGTTTATTTGAGTGCAAATAAAGGGCTAAAATAAGGTGATGAAATGAGTTGGCAAGAGAAATGTGTCAGTTAACAACAAATGTGTTAAGGGCCTGTTTGGTTTTAACTCCGGAATAGGAAACGAAATGGAAACGAATCTAGTCCATACATATACCCTGATTCATGAAAATTTTTGGAATCATTCCTTGTGGGTTAATGCAAAATGCACTTGCTTTTCCACATTTTGTTTCCCTATAGAGTATCAAAAGTTATCAAACTCTACTCTAATTACTTCAATCTATAAGGAATGATTCCAAAAAATTTCATGAATAAAAGTATACGTATGGACTAGATTCGTTTCCATTCCGTTTCCGATTCCGGAGTTAAAACCAAACGAATCCTAAGTTCGAACGTTGTGAATGGAATATCTTTACATTGTGAAAGGATATGTGTACCTTTTATTTTTCTATGAGCTTATACGATATAAAGTGGATCACTTGCATAACATTATTTTCAAAGTTTTACCTTTTATAGTCATTAAACGTAATTTATAGAATTCATAAATTTATCAAATTACATATTTATATCCAAATACAGTTAATATATTCGAGTTTATTTCAGGCATTGAACAAATTATAATTTTTAATTAAAAAAAGCAAATTCATTTGATATTGTTAAAGTATATTAATTACTTGGTTATATATATATGGGGGACCGTGTGATGCAATTGTGCAAGAGCCTTTTACATGGTACTCAATTGAGTTAATACACAATCAAGCTCCAACGAAATTTCCTAACGGAATGTCTGTTACTCGTTGCCCAACATAAATTCAATGGAAGGAAAGTCCAATATGGCAAGCCGTTGACTACTTCCAATTTAGGGTCAACGTTTTCCGCGAATTCTAAGAATCTTCTAAAAATTTCCCAAACTGGCAGGCTTGGCAGCAGCCTATCACAACAACGCGTTTACGTTCGTACGACGTCGTCTAGACCCTCTTCTTACTAATTCTTATCAAAAACCCAAATTTGTCTTCCACTCTCTCGTTCTTGAGTTTCCTTCATACTTTGAACTTTCATAAGCATCCAAACCCTACCCCACCTGTGTATTGTTTATATTGTAGATTCAAATACTGAATCAAAACCAGCTATACCCATCTTTTAATTTATTTTGCTTAACCATTCAAGGGCTTCCGAACAGATTCTTTGATTCCGTCTGTTTATTCTCCCTCTATCTCTGTTTGATCTTCTGGTTGTACTTGACTGCACAAAGGCTTCCAAATTTATTGAGCCTCAATCATCCTGCTTTACATCATATAGTTCCGGATTTGATTTTTTCCAGGCAGTGAAGAAAAGAAATTATGGTTCAGATCAAGGGATTGTATCCTTTTCTTGTTTATATTTACTTTGGTTTGTTATACTTATACCCAGTTCATTTTTAATGTCTTTCCATTTTTGTCTTAATGTTTGTGGATTGCTGACAAAAAACTGTATTTTCTTCCCCGTTTATGATTTTTAATTCAATAGTCTGGTTGTGAAGAAATACGGAGAAAAAAAAATGAAGGGGCTAAGAAGAGAAAAAGAAAGACTAATCTATGAAGTTCGTGAAGATGATACCAATGGCACTAGTAATGATCCATTGCTTCTTATCTGCAAGTGATTATCAAGTGAAAGTGATTGGTTTAAGAGGCATATTTATTGTCCTTGTTTTATTTTTGGTAAACATCTTTCTTTGGTATGTAATCAGTTTGTATGTGAATACAACGCATTTATGCTGAAGGATCAATTTATTTCAAGGTTTCGTAACTCATTTCTATTGCTATCTGGTTCGCGAACAGACGGATTGTCATGCCTATGTCTATCGAAGAGGTGAAGGATTTTAAGTGTTTGTAGTGCTGAAAGAAAGCCTTATTTTTCTTTGTTATTTTCCTAAAAATGTCATGTATATGCCTGCAGTATGAGGTAGCACAGATGTTCATGGTGTTAAGAATGCAACAACAGGCTGCAACCAGCACTGAAGGAATTGAGATCCTAGAAAACCGTCGATTTGAAGACAATTTTGGAAAGGGCCATTACACATCAAAGTTATACCGTTTTCAAAGGTGAGTTGATTATGGTTCACTACTGTTAGATTATAAGTTATGATGGCTTTGCCTTGAAAGTTTTATTTATGTTTTTCTTTCGTACTTGTACTTGGGGAAAACTTGATTGCAGTAAGGTTCCATCTTGTGTTACCACTTTTGCACCGGCGGATGCTCTTGTAATGCAAGAAGAAGCATGGAATGCATACCCAAAATGCAAATCAGGTATACTTAATTTGTCATCGTTATCATTTATGTAGTTTCTGATATCATGTATACGGGAAGTTTTACTGATTACAAATTTACACTTCCTTTATGGTGTCGGCTTTGAAATTGGATGCTTACTCAATGAAGTGATCAAGGTAAGCCTTATTTCGCCATGGCACAAATTTTAGCCTAACTTTGCTATCAGAAACTATCAATCCTTTGTAATCTTGCTTCTTTTTTTTTTTTTTGCAGTGTCCATATTTTTAGAAATTGCTTCTTACGATTGAAACAGTTCATGTGGCTGACAGTGGACAATCCGAAAATGTATGTAGCTTGCCTTATTTCTGAATTGAAACATTGTTGCGTTATGAGTAACTATGGAAGTTTTGGTAAGATGAATTTGGAATAACTCAATTGTTTTTGGTTGCTTGTAACTGGACAGGTTCATGGTCTGAGTGAAGAACAACTAGAAATGAGAGAGGTGGAAGTCATTGATATAGCTTCATCTGTACGGGACTATTGGAGCTACTTAGTTGGATGCTGTGACGTGGACTTTTCGCAGTTCAGATCGTCTAGGACTGGTCGCGGCCTCCTCTTAGAAGGATGGATGGTAAGAGTTTTCTGCATTATCTGATTTTTGCCAAAAAAAAAAAAGAAGTCGTTCAGGTGCATTAATGATAGAGGATTTGAATCATCTATCATTAAAGTCATAAGCTCTACTTCATCTTCAGGCTACTATATCTTTAATTCATAACCTGAACTTGGTCATGTGGATGTTGTCTAACAACGTACTGGGTGTCACCTTCCTAATGATACTGAACCTACTTTTAATTATGCCAATCTTCATGCTCATTAAACGAAAGTTTTCCTTATTTTTAATCTCTGAACATGTATTTTCTGAAAAATGACCAGAGCTACTTCAGTAAATTTATCTTTGTTTTGGACCTTTTGGTCGGAGTGATCATTGGCAACTTGATTTCATTGACAGGATAAATGCAGTCCAGTTATGACTGCATATAAACTAGTGACAGTAGATGCGCCGTACTGGGGATTTGGAGGACGAATTGAGCAAGCTCTGATCTCATTATGTATTCACATAGATAGAGGTTGCTATAACGAAAATGGGCCATAGTATTGCTCAAAAGTGTTATTTTACTGTTGTTAATGGTTAAGTATTGAATAACATGTCATTTGTTAGTGTAGGGTGAGAGAGCACTCTTCTTAGAGACACATCGCAATTGCTTTTCTTGGATTGATGATTGGTTTGGGATGACAACTTTGAAGCTATGTGAGCTTGAGAAACAGTATAATGCCTTGTCAGCTGAGGTAATTATTTGATATTCCTACACTCTCGTGGCACCCTAGTCACCTTCACTGAACTCAGTTTTTGTCATATATTCGGAACAGGAACGCCTGAACTCTTCTTTAGTCAAAACCAAAGAAGCTTTAGATCAGAGATACTTATTGGACAGGGAAGAGGCGTTTTTATCTGTGGCTCGAGTCTAGAACCCAAAGAACAGATGCTCGTCTGTCCCAACTCATAACTCGGAATAGCATAGGATTCTTCAGTTGATCAGTGGTTGGGGCGACACGAACAGGAACACATGTTCAAATAAAAACATTGAGGCTGTGTTTTTGATTCCCAGATGGAAAGTGAATTGCTGATGCCTTATACATCAGATACGGCAGCTAAATTTCAGCATGATGCGTTTGTATATTTTCATAGCGTTTGCACTCAGGCTTGCTAGGAATCTGAATTACTACTTCCTTTTCATTCAAATCACAAAACAAATAGATGATTATTACAAACACAGGTAGAGTTGTCAAATTGGTTTGTTTGGTTCATCTTCGCTGGAAGAGCACAGGGTTAGGTTTTGCTACAGCTCGGGTTCATCACTATCTGATCAACAAATGTTTGATATATTACCATTGTGAAGTTTAAGTTTGAGTGACCCGCGATATTACTATTCTGGAGTTTGAGAGACCACGAACGGTACCATTGCAGATGCTCTTAGGGTCCGATCATGTCTTGTAGATGCTCTTAGGATCTGATCATGTCTTCCTTAAAGCTTTTCGGGTATAAACTAGACCCGCGATATTAATATTGGCACCCTTCGCTTCTCTCTTCCATGCAGCTTATGCAAAATATACTTACTCTGAGAAATGGGACTATTTTACATGTAATGTTGAAGGTGTCTGTCTATTCCCTCACACTGATACAGTAACTTGTTTACTTATTCCCCAAAACCAGAGAAAATACTAAGCTAAAAACAAAAGAAATTCAGCCTTAGATCTACCTACTGCACATTAATATCTATTCTCTTGTTTGTGGCCATGACCTTAGGAACAGTTAAATTCAAAACTCCATCTTTTACCTCTGCTGTAATCTTCTCGACATTGACGGTCTCTGGCAGAGCAACCCTGCTGATATACTTGCCATAGTTCTCAGCAGGCCACCCGTCTTCCTCGTGTTGCCCATCTTTGCAGGCCACCCGTCTTCCTCGTGTTGCCCATCTTTAGGCACCTTCTCGGCCTGTACAACAAGGGTATCCTCTTCAACAACCCACACTTTCGCATCCTTCTTGGTCATACCTGGCATGTCAAACCGGATCTTGTATTCCGTCTTGCTTTCTTTAATGGCCCACGGTGTTCTTCCGCTTCCGTGTTCATAATAATCTCTAATAATATGATAATACAAGTTGAAGTGATGGAAAAGAATAGGTAGAATAATTTTCATAATTCCTCTATAATATTCTTCAAAATAACCTCTTATAATCTACCGTATCGAACACACCCAATAAGATTCGTGTATGTTTGATTGAAACCTAACAACTCGTGTTTATTTTGTGGTTTTTATTGTGGTTTCACAGGAGTTCCACGTGGACTTTCCCCGACGTGTTTTCACCGTTGTCTTCACTTTACTTTCTTTTCTCCGTATGTTTCTTTCAGATTATTTTGTGCATTTCATATTATAGTATTTGATGCTATTTTTTGTTATTTGTTTGTTTTGCCTCGACCTTTGCATCTGTCTTTTTACATTTTTCCTATACTAGTTATAATCTAGAGAAAATTTAGTGGTCTATGGGCTGAAAATTAATTTCACCCTTATAATGCCGGGCTTGAATTTAACATCCAATCAAATGAAAATTGACGGCCAAGATTAAAGGAATCACACATTTAAGCTACGCTCAGTTACACCGTATCAGTCCACCCCAAAAATATAGCCGTTAAGCCTTCCAAACTTGAAAACTCAATTCAAACAGAAAAAGACCGTTGGACAAATTTCCCTTCCCACATGATCCTCCTCCATTTCTTTCTCAATCGAAGTTAATCATTCGTACAGAACAATCAAAATGGGGCCGACACAAGAACAAGAAGAACAAGTAAACCAGCAGATCGCACCAAATCCTTCGAAAGATTCATCGAGAAATAGAGGAACCTCGGAGGATTCTAGGGTCAACAATGGCGGAGGATTCCTCAGCCCCGGATTCAAATCCGTCGCAGCCATGGCCGGCTGGGATGAAGAAGCTCTTCTACTTGCGAGCCTCGTTGTCGAAGACACTCCAGATAGAGGGTCTAAGGAGAAGAAACGGCCTGAGTTGCAGTTTGTTACCCCTCCTACGAATTCGAGAAGGTTTAGATCCGATTGAAATTGCATCCATTTCTATCTCGATTGGTCAATCATTTCTTACAAATCCTAATTTTGCAGGAAACGAAGGGCTCAGAGGCGAAGCCCAGTACTGATTCAATCTACGATTCTCAATCTTGACGATGAAGACACTCCTACTAATGTAGCTTCCACCATTCCCATAACGATTCTCGATCTTGACGAGGAAGCTGATGACAATAAGGAAGGTTAGGGTTTTCTTTCGTTTTCTCTTACCACGTAGTAGGAAAGATGTTCTAAATATGTTTGTAATTTTCTGATGATTAGAGGATAAGAAGAAGGCAGAAACCGTGAATGATTTGAAGAAAGAGGAAAAAGATGTAGAGAACTCGTCTACATCTTCTGAAACAGCTTCAACGCTTCCCAATATGGATAAGCTCAGAGAAGAACTCTCCTGTGCAGTAAGCAAATCACATAGCTTCAAAACAAAATGAATCTGTAATCATCTTTTCTAGGTTTATCAAGGAAGTCCAGAATGTGACATGATATATGTGTTGTACTTTCAGATCTGCCTGGAGGTTTGCTTTGAACCAAGTACAACCTCTTGTGGACACAGGTAAACAAAACAAGACTAGGAAGTTCTAGCCCCCTGTTTCACAATGAAAATTCATGCCCTGTGAACTTGTATTGTAGGACTTGTCATTTAATTGGTCTTGTTCAATTGCAGTTTTTGCAAGAAGTGCTTGAGATCAGCAGCAGATAAGTGTGGTAAACGATGCCCCAAATGCAGACAACTGATAAGGTAATAGTCAATCTTAATCTAAACCCTAAATCCCCAATTTTTTGTTACAGCTAAGCATTAATTGGTCTTGTTCACGGTTTCTGTGTAGCAATGGGAGATCCTATACAGTTAACACAGTGCTGTGGAACACGATACAGCTTCTATTCCCAGCAGAAGTGGAGGCTCGAAAGGCAGCTGGTGCTCTGAATACTAGAGAGCTTGGGAATCAAAGTACTGAAAATCTGAACTTGTCTAATCGAAACAACAGCAGAAGGAACAATGTGCAGCATCTTAGTACTGAAAATCTCAACCCGCCTAATCGAAACAACAGCAGAAGGAACAATTTGCAGCATCATAGACACATTAGTAGACCTATTCGTTCATCAAGCAGTGGAGATGATGATAGTGAAAGGATCAGCAGAAGGGTGGCCCCTTTCCAAGATGAGGACGCTGCACTCGCATTACGCCTGCAAAGGGAAGAGTTTCTGCAAGCTTCCAGACCATTGAATGGAGAGTATAGGAGCTCGGTTTCTTTGGCTAGGGCGAACCTAAGGGCAATGGCATCACGAGCCATTAGCCTTAGGACAAGGAATCGTTAAACATAACTATCAACTTCTTCAGGATATGTATTCTTCCCCAGGATAATATGTCTGTGTCTGTGTGTTTAGAATCAATACAATCATTGAGGATGCCCTCTTTTATACAATACACATCTAATATTCGCAAATATTCGTTTGTCTTTTTTGTCATGCAATGCACCAAAAATCTATTGAGTTGGATTGTAGTTTTTCATTCCTAAACTTCTATTGAGTTGGTTTGATTACGAGAATTGGTACAACGGGTTTGTGATTTGAACACGTGATGAAAATCCTGGTTTTATTTAGAAGAAACAAAACAGGTGAAATTTGTGACAACCGCTTACTTTGTCATCTGCTGGGTCTCTTATATGGCTATAACTCGCTAGCTTTGAAATGCATCGAATTTCCTCCATAGTATTGTCTATTCTAAATTCTAATGTGTCTATTAAGGGTTTGATCACTGAAACAAGAAAGAGTTTAGAAGTTTAGATTGTCATTATTGTTTAACAGAGAAAGCAATGTGCTTTATCATTCCCTCACACTCTCTTTGCCACCTATATTGGTTTTTTATCCACCCAGAATCATAATTTGTTTGCTTGCTTTCAGCTTGAAATGTACAAGGCCGGTGATCTAGTACAGCTTCCTGATCTTGGAGATCCAACCAGTGGACAACTTTCAAAGCTGTTAAGAAGGGTGGTAAGGTTTGCCGGTGTCTTAACATCGTCAACTCCTGACCATATCCTAGATGACCAGCTCATTATTGTCACTACATTGGAGGTGTGTGTATATATATTCAAAGCTTCCTTGTTGAATCCTGTCTGTGTATGAAATGCTTGCTAGGATTCATGACAGCTGGTTTTGAAAGTAGTCAAGATTAGGGAAGCTCAGTTCCAAAGGATTCCCAAGCACAAACACTCCACTAAATTAACAGCAGAGATGAATTCCTGTTACGGTCCCGGATGTAGGATCGAATCTCAGATAAGAGACACGAATGATTTGTGGATAAAAGGATAGATGACAGTGGATTGATGGATAGATGAAAGTGGAATGATGGATAGATGAAAGTAGAATGATGGATAGATGAAAGTAGACTCGTCCTAGACACAGCCTCTTCCTAGGTATAACGTGTAAACCATCTTGGTTTAACGTTAGCCTCCTTTTGATTATAATTCTGCTTATCTTTTATTTCACCCTAAAGGCCATATATATAGGCTGCTAATTAACAAAGGAAAATATAAAACTGATATCCTAACTGAAAGTAAAGATATCTCAAAGCTATAAACTAGAAAATATAAACTATCCTAAATCTAATAGATATAATATCTTTAATATTGAAATATCCTTTTTCTTAATATCTCCCTAAATCCAACCGTATCATCACATCTACTCTCGATTTTGAGTTTGTCCTCAAACTCAAACTCTTGATCAATTCCTTAGGAGCGTGCACCTGGTTTCCATGTCTCATCCTCCTGCATTTGCATCAAACTAAGCTCTGGTTTCCACCGTGGAATGTCTCCTTTCCACAAGCCTGATTTTCTGTTTAGGAAGGATTCATTAGAGGAACTAAAATCCCACAAAATTGGTCCACTAGAAAACTCCGGTGACAGTAAAGTATATAATTCAGCAGGCGCACATAACTCCTGGCAAATACCCATACTCAAGAAATCATCCCTTCTGTCCCCTCCTGATAACTGCATCCTAGACTGCACAGTAGAGACATTTTGGTTCAATTCGTAGAGGATTAGTGGCATTTCAACATCTGCAACGTTGTCTTGGTCAATGCTCGTTGTCTTTTCAAGTTGCAGCTTGATCACAGCCCCTTGTGAAACCATTTTCTTCCGCCCTAACGCTTGGGCCAAAACAATTGCGATTCTGAGATTCCCCGGTTGTTGAAGTTCCAGGTCAGCCTTGATTTCCTCTTTCAATCCCGCCATAAATAGGTGTACCTGTTGCTGCGTGGTCACACCAGAACTTCTTGCCAATAGTTGCTGAAACTGGCTTTCATACTCTTCAACAGACCCTTTTTGCTTGAGATTTTCCAATCCAAGGGACCCCAAGCTCCCTATGTTGTTAGAAACTTTTCCTTTTCCCAGAAAAGAATTTGACAGTTCCGTCAAATGCCCTTCTAATGCTTTCTGACGAGTATCCATGTCTTGCATAAAAGCCTTCAACTTGGCTGCTAAATGTTCCGTGTCACCCATGAGATCTAGCTCTGATACCAAGTTGTTACGGTCCCGGATGTAGGATCGAATCTCAGATAAGAGACACGAATGATTTGTGGATAAAAGGATAGATGACAGTGGATTGATGGATAGATGAAAGTGGAATGATGGATAGATGAAAGTAGAATGATGGATAGATGAAAGTAGACTCGTCCTAGACACAGCCTCTTCCTAGGTATAACGTGTAAACCATCTTGGTTTAACGTTAGCCTCCTTTTGATTATAATTCTGCTTATCTTTTATTTCACCCTAAAGGCCATATATATAGGCTGCTAATTAACAAAGGAAAATATAAAACTGATATCCTAACTGAAAGTAAAGATATCTCAAAGCTATAAACTAGAAAATATAAACTATCCTAAATCTAATAGATATAATATCTTTAATATTGAAATATCCTTTTTCTTAATATCTCCCTAAATCCAACCGTATCAATTCCCTCTGGCTAATATCTATGGAAAATGCCTCTCTAGCTTGAAGGCTCACTGTCTTAGTTATATTAAATTTCATTCCTTATTTCACCTATACGGTGTCATGGTGATGTAAGACAAGCTCCTGCTCGGTCAAAACAGAATTGGTGTCTCACTCTTGTAGCTTAGCCCAGGTGTTTCCAGAACTTCTCAAACAGATTTGCCCATTTGCATATCAAGTTTTGTCTATGATATGTTTGATGTGTTGAAGAGTAAAATTCTTGGTTTGGAGTTGTATTTACTGAAGATAACTTGTAAAACAACCAACATCTGTTCTGTTTCATTTTCCAGGATAAAGCTGCCAGCATTGTGAAAGCTTTAATTGATTGCCACTGGACTTCTACTTGCATTGTAACTAGGGCTAAATTTGAAGGACTTTGTGGAGGAAAGAGTGAAGCATCCGTTATGGGGACGTACATGTCTGGATGTGGAAGAGCAAAGTTATTGTCAGTGCAAAAGACCGAATTGATAGAGGTATAAATGCATAAACTCTATTTATATGTGTCATTTTTACTTGAGGCTGATACTTTTTCTTACTGAAATGCAATTATGAACTGCAATCTCAACCATAATAGCTGACTAATAATAGGCTGATGTAGTCTGATCGATATTTACTTTTAACTTTGAAGTCAATACTTCTAAATGTTTTGTATATTTGCTAATTAACACTTCCTCTGTATCGTGTTCATTAGTATCTTTTTGTTCAGACGTGCATAGAAGGTGGTAAAAGCTAGAAGTGACACAAACAATATTCGTGTTGCAGGGTTTTAAGGTGTCTCTTTCTCATGACACGGTTGTCAACATTACAAGTTTAGACCATGATAATTTGCAGATGGTATGGACTGCAGAAAAGCTTCATCATCAGTTGGATGTAATTGACCAGCGATATGAGATGTGAGTTTTTTTTTTATCTGCTAGCCTATTGCATCCATCATCTTCTTTCATAAAGCCAACGACACCCCAAGACAACTTTTTTTTTATAAGCTCAAGAATCCCAATCATTGGGATTTTTATTTATAACTATTATTTGTGGTTTTGCATTATTCACATTCTGTAAACAGAATTTCTAGATTTTCAGTACAATGTAGCAGGTATCGGATATGTTTGTGAAAAAGCACTCAGAACTCTGTAGTAGGTAGGTGAAGGGATAAACCTTGTGTATCGAGTTTAGCATCTGCTAGAAACTTAGGAATGCAAATAAAAGGATATAAATTTGAGTGCAAGAATCTCACTAACAAGGAATCCTCAATTCTGTAATTCTGTTTCAATAAACGAGTCTCCAGAATTACAACCTGCAGCTCCTACTTATATAATAGGAAAACAAAATAACTAACTTCAAACATGAAAATATTGGCAGCTACACTTAATGGCAAACTATCATCAGTTACTTACGGCCTTGCCTGCATGTTTTTTGGGTGTAAACTTGTGAGTATTGGATTCTATACTTTGAGCAGGTCAAGGAAATCTACATTGGCTTCCTTAAAAGAAGGAAACAGGAGAGTTGCTTTGAGACATGCAAGGGCACTAAAGTTCACCTCTGAAAGCAGAGAAAAGTTGACGTTACTTGTAAACAGAGTTGATGATGTGCTTCATCTCATAGCGGATGCAGAATCCACTAAAAAGGTACAAGAGGGCTGTTAAGGGTTACTTTATAGATTGCTTAACTGAATCTGAGAGGTATAGTAAGTGTTAAATATGGTCTACTTCCAAAGCTATCCAGATTGCAGGTAAAGCAATGAAGGAAAACAAACTAGATATTGATGAACTTGAAGAAAGCCTGCGAGATCTGGGTGAAGCTGCGAATACACAGGAACAGATCAACGATGCTCTAGGTGTCTGCACTGTGTCTTTTTTTTTATATTTAGAGCTATTGATTCAAATTGTGGTTGATTTTCAGTGTTCGCCCCTCTATAAAATTAGCACTTATGGAGCATTCTTGTTAAGCTATTGTTTCTGTCTTTAATGCTGCTTTAGGATCATCGACATATGCTGATAAAGAGGATGTTGAGGAGGAGCTGAAGGAGCTGGAGTTGGAAGTAAAAGCTGAAAGCTCAGTTGTCAAGCCTCCAGTGTGTGTTGAAAACAAAACAGGAAGCGATGAAACAGATGAATTGCTGGCTGAGGCTATCTCAAGCCTTAAGCTTGGAGATGGAAGTGCGTCACCACCACAACAGGAACACTCAAAGGCTCGACTCGAAACTGCTTAGTTTCATCGAGTTCAGGTACCCGATCTTCCGCTTGTACTGTATAAACTATGAAGTCAAGAAATGTAGCTTTCATTGTATTCAGAATGTTTATAATCTAATTTGTATGTGAACTGGCCAATGTAGCTCTCCTTCTGAGAAATTATGGAGCTAATGTAAATTCAATGATACACAGCTAAAGACATTTGCTCAAAGACGTTTGTCTTGGCACGTCCCTTCCACGATCACAATGACATTGATGAAATGAGTTGGCAAGATAAATCTGTCAGTTAACGAGAAATGTGTTAAGTTCGAGCAATCGAACGTTCTGAATGGAATATCTTTAAAATGTGAAAGGATTTGTGTATTTTCTGAAGTTTCAGATGCACACGCGCATTAGGCCCAAGCCCACCACATAAACCCGGCGAGGTTCCATCCTAAAACCAATTGACAATAGGAGGAGTAGCTTACCGAGCTTATATACTAGGCTCGGAGTGCCCCATCTTTCGATGTGGGACCTTATTATTCGATTTATATCTTGTATCGAACAAATTATAATTTTGAATTGAAAAAAGCAAATTCATTTGATATTGTTAATGTATAATATTATTAGAAATTACTTTACTACAAATTTACTTGTTAGAATATAGGTGTGTGTCGGGGGGACCGTGGGGTGCAATTGTGCAATAGCCTCTTACACGGTAATTGTTGTAGATAATAAGGCCCCACGTCGAAAAATGTGGACACTCCGAGCCTAGTATATATAAGATCGATGAATTACTTCTCCTAGGTCTTATGATGAAATCTCGTCGGGTTTATGTGATGGGCGTCGGCCTAATGCGCATGTGCGCTTGTATCCACACGACCTCCGCTCTACCGGGCCGTCTGTATTGGACTAGTGCAACTCGGTATATATCTACGTCCTCTAGTTGCACAATCCAGCTCCAACGAAATTTCCTAACCGAATGTCTGTTACTCGTTGCCCAACATAAATTCAATGGAAGGAAAGTCCAATATGGCAAGCCGTTGACTACTTCCAATTTAGGGTCAACGTCTTCTAAAAATTTCCCAAACTGGCAGGCTTGGCAGCAGCCTATCACAACAACGCGCTTACGTTCGTACGACGTCGTCTAGACCCTCTTGTTACCAATAATTCTTATCAAAAACTCAAATTTGTCTTCCACTCTCTCGTTCTTGAGTTTCCTTCATACTTTGAACTTTCAAAATGCATCCAAACCCTACCCCACCTGTGTATTGTTTATATTGTAGATTCAAATACTGAATCAAAACCAGCTATACCCATCTTTTAATTTATTTTTCTTAACCATTCAAGGGCTTCCGAACAGATTCTTTGATTCCGTCTGTTTATTCTCCCTCTATCTCTGTTTGATCTTCTGGTTGTACTTGACTGCACAAAGGCTTCCAAATTTATTGAGCCTCAATCACCCTGCTTATTACATCGTATAGTTCCGGATTTGATTTTTTTACAGGCAGCGAAGAAACGAAATTATGGTTCAGATCAAGGAATTGTATCCTTTTCTTGTTTATATTTACCTTGATTTGCTATACTTATACCCAGTTCATTTTTAATGTCTTGCCATTTTTGTCTTAATGTTTGTGGATGGCTGACAATAAACT
This sequence comes from Fagopyrum esculentum, assembly GCA_033239045.1. Taxonomy (NCBI): domain Eukaryota; kingdom Viridiplantae; phylum Streptophyta; class Magnoliopsida; order Caryophyllales; family Polygonaceae; genus Fagopyrum; species Fagopyrum esculentum. Next base: position 786,548 of record BSUD01000006.1, read on the forward strand.
GTATTTTCTTCCCCGTTTATGGTTTTTAATTCAATAGTCTGGTTGTGAAGAAATACGGAGAAAAAAAATGAAGGGGCTAAGAAGAGAAAAAGAAAGACTAATCTATGAAGTTCGTGAAGATGATACCAATGGCACTAGTAATGATCCATTGCTTCTTATCTGCAAGTGATTAACAAGTGAAAGTGATTGGTTTAAGAGGCATAATTATTGTCCTTGTATTATTTTTGGTAAACATCTTTCTTTGGTATGTAATCAGTTTGTATGTGAAGACAACGCATTTATGCTGAAGGATCAATTTATTTCAAGTTTCCTTAACTCATTCCTTTTGCTATCTGGTTCGCGAACAGTCGGATTGTAATGCCTATGTCTATCGAAGAGGTGAAGGATTTTAAGTGTTTGTAGTGCTGAAAGAAAGCCTTATTTTTCTTTGTTATTTTTGCTAAAAATGTCATGTATATGTCTGCAGTATGAGGTAGCACAGATGTTCATGGTGTTAAAAATGCAACAACAGACTGCAACCAGCACTGAAGGAATTGAGATCTTGGAAAACCGGCGATTTGAAGACAATTTTGGAAAGGGTCATTACACATCAAAGTTATACCGTTTTCAAAGGTGAGTTGATTATGGTTCACTACTGTTAGATTATAGGTTATGATGGCTTTGCCTTGAAAGTTTTATTTATGTTTTTCTTTCGTACTTGTACTTGGGGAAAACTTGATTGCAGTAAGGTTCCATCTTGGGTTACCACTTTTGCACCGGCGGATGCTCTTGTAATGCAAGAAGAAGCATGGAATGCATACCCAAAATGCAAATCAGGTATATTTAATCATCAATTAGGTAATTGCTATCATGTATACCGGAATTTTTACTGATTACAATTCCCTTATGGTGTCGGTTTTGGAATTGGATGCTTACTCAATGAAGTGATCAAGGTAAGCCTTATTTTGCCATGACACAAATTTTAACCAAACTTTGCTATCAGAAACTATCTAATCCTTTGTAATCTTGCTTCTTTTTATTTTTTTTGCAGTGTCCATACTTTGAGAAATTGCTTCTTACGATTGAAACAGTTCATGTGGCTGACAGTGGACAATCCGAAAATGTATGTCACTTGCCTTACATCTGAACTGAAATATCGTTATGAGTAGCTATGGAAGTTTTTGTAAGATGAATATGGAATAACTCAATTGTTTTTGATTGATTGTAACTGGACAGGTTCATGGTCTGAGTGAAGAACAACTAGAAATGAGAGAGGTGGAAGTCATTGATATAGCTTCATCTGTAAGGGACTATTGGAGCTACTTAGTTGGATGCTGCGACGTGGACTTTTCGCAGTTCAGATCGTCTAGGACTGGTCGCGGGCCCCTCTTAGAAGGATGGATGGTAAGTTTTCTGCATTATCTGATTTCTGCCAAAATAAAAAAAGTCGTTCAGGTGCACTCACGTATGACATATATATAGACTGTCATTTGGAAAATGCCTTGTATAACCCTAGCACTTGAATTATCTATCATTAAAGTCATAAGCTCTACTTCATCTTCAGGCTACTATATATCTTTAATTCATAAGCTGAACTTGATCATGTGGATGTTATCTAACAACGCACCGGGTGTCACGTTCCTAATGATACTGAACCTACTTCATTAAATGAACGTTTTCCTTATTTTTAATCTCTTAACATGTATTATCTGAAAAATGAGTACTTTGAGATATCTGGAAATGGTACTTTAGTAAATTTATCTTGTCTTTGGACCTTTTGGTCGGAGTGATCATTGACAACTTGATTTCATTCACAGGATAAATGCAGTCCAGTTATGACTGCATATAAACTAGTGACAGTAGACGCGCCATACTGGGGATTTGGAGGACGAATTGAGCAAGCTCTGATCTCAGTATGTATTCACATAGATAGAAGTTGCTATAACGAGAAAAGAGGCCATAATATTGCTCAAAAGTGTTATTTTACTGTTGTTAATGGTTAAGTATTGAATAATATGCCATTTGTTACTGTAGGGTGAGAGAGCACTCTTCTTAGAGACACATCGCAATTGCTTTTCTTGGATTGATGATTGGTTTGGGATGACGACTTTGAAGCTACGTGAGCTTGAGAAACAGTATAATGCCTTGTCAGCTGAGGTAATTATCTGATATTTTGATGATTCAATCAAGTCTGTGTTCAATTTTGCCAATGCTATTCTTTTTTCACTGAACTCGGTTTTTGTCATATATTCGGAAACAGGAACGCCTGAACTCTTCTGTAGTCAAAACCAAAGAAGCTTTAGATCAGAGATACTTGTTGGACAGGGAAGAGGCGTTTTTATCTGTGGCTCGAGTCTGAACCCAAAGAACAGATGCTCGTCTGTCCCAACTGATAACTCGGAATAGCATAGGATTCTTCAGTTGATCAGTGGTTGGGGCGACACGAACAGGAACACATGTTCAAATAAAAACATTGAGGCTGTGTTTTTGATTCCCAGATAGAAAGTGAATTGCTGATGCCTTATTCATCAGATACGGCAGCTAAATTACAGCATGATGCGTTTGTATATTTTCATAGCGTTTGCACTCAGGCTTGCTAGGAATCTGAATCACTTCCTTTTCATTCAAATCACAAAACAAATAGATGATTATACAAACAACGATAGAGTTATCAAATTGGTTGGTTTGGTTCATCTTCGCTGGAAGAGCTCAAGGTTAGGTTTTGCTGCCGCTCAGGTTCATCAGTATCTGATCAACAAATGTTTGATATATTACCATTGTGAAGTTTAAGTTTGAGTGACCCGCGATATTACTATTCTGGAGTTTGAGAGCCGCGATATTACTATTCTGGAGTTTGAGAGACTACGAACGTTACCATTGCAGATGCTCGTAGGGTCCGATCATGTCTTGTAGATGCTCTTAGGGTCTGATCATGTCTTCCTTAAAAGCTTTTCGGGTATGAACTAGATCAGGCTTCTTAACGGTTTACATTTGTGTTTTTCCAGTCTTAAATATTTCATTTTTGATGGTCAATCTTTCATTTTTGATGGTCAATCTTTCATATTGGCACCCTTCGCTTCTCTCTTCCATGCAGCTTATGCAAAATATACTTACTCTGAGAAATGGGACTATTTTACATGTAATGTTGAAGGTGTCTGTCTATCCCCTCACACCAATACAGTAACTTGTTTACTTATTCCCCAAAACCAGAGAAAATACTAAGCTAAAAACAAAAGAAATTCAGCCTTAGGTCTACCTACTGCACATTAATCTGTATTCTCTTGTTTGTGGCCATGGCCTTAGGGACAGTTAAATTCAAGACTCCATCTTTTACCTCTGCTGTAATCTTCTCGACATTGACGGTCTCTGGCAGAGCAACCCTGCTGATATACTTGCCATAGTTCTCAGCAGGCCACCCGTCTTCCTCATGCTGCCCATCTTTGGGCACCTTCTCGGCCTGTACAACAAGGGTATCCTCTTCAACCCACACTTTCACATCCTTCTTGGTCATACCCGGCATGTCAAACCGGATCTTGTATTCCGTCTTGCTTTCTTTAATGGCCCACGGTGTTCTTCCGCTTCTGTGTCCATTACCCTCAGTGGAAGGAACAGATGGCCAAGTAATAGCACCAAAGGCATATGGCTCCCGCACCAGCCTTGCCATGGTTTCCATCATCTGCTCCAATGTTCTTGCTGCTGGAAACATATCCCATGGCGCTGCAAACATATTAACCCATTACAACGTGTACGTGTAGCTTCAATAAGTTTTTCTTTTCAGGAAAGGACTAAATGAATGAGATAACAACCATGTCAGGCTGAGGAAGGATCGAAACAACTATTTTTTATACCTAGTATTAAGCATAGTAGAAGTAACTAATACTGTCATTTCATGCAATTGACCTTTTTCTAGTAAGGTAAAAAGAGCTTTGGAAGCTTACCCACAGAAGCAAGAGCTCTAGGAGAGTATTCTTCGAGTGGCTGATCCGAGATCGATTTAGGAGAGTATTCTTTGCATCTTTCAACGTGGTTCTTCAAGGCACTGGTGCCACTCTTGGGATCACAACCGATATGTCTAGAACAGTATTTACAGACAGCCTTTTGTAGTCCATCTATGAGGATCTTATCAAAATGAGCCCAGTATGGAGATCGCTTCCTCTTGCCTTTGTTTGGAGTTTCAATGCAAACAAGCGTGTTGATAGGTTGTGGATCTTGTGGTGATGGTACGCCATTGGTTTCTGGTGGGAATGATGATGGCGCTCCTGAGGCAGGAGAGGTCGCAGTTTGAGGGATTGGGGATAACGCTTGATTCCATATGTCATCCATCTAAATTCATGTTCAATCACCAGCGGATCTTTAGTCAACAAAACACAACTTCTCTCATCTTATCAAATGCGATATTTTCTCAATTTTCAACCAAAGGAACAACACAGACGAATTCAATAGAGAGACAGAAAACGAAGCGATAAATCAATTAGGGATTTGACTCATCAGCACAGTACCGATTTGAATTGAGCGACAGCTAACAAGCAAAGCCACAAATCAACATAGCCAAGCGGAATCTTATTTCCTTATCGGTGAGTTAGAGGGACTAGTACCTTCTACTTGGTTGAGAACTCAGGCGATCTGAATAAAACTTGATATCTTTCTGACTTTCTGTTCCTTGCCAGTCCCAGTGATCAGAAAGAAAAATCTTCCCGCCGATCGAGTCTGAGTAATGAAGGTTCCTTGTTGGGTCGGCAGCTAGGTGACGACGGTAGTTACGGCGGTGGCGAGCCCGGCCGGTTGGGGCGACTGGGCGAGAGGAGAGAAAAAGCCGGTAGCGACAGATTCGATGGGAAGGGTTTCGGCAAGGGCTTGTACAGCCATAACCAGATGACAATTAACAAATAACAAGTACAAAAATTATTATTTGGGGAACATATTTTGGAAAATTTGCAATAAAAAACCCTAATTTTCAAGAAATATAATACTCCTTCCGTTATAATTTGATATTATAACCTTTATCTTTCTAACGAGAATTATTCAGGTACGGCCCTCTTTTTGCGGTACGGCCGTACGGCCGTACCGCAGGGCGACACGTGTCCCGAAAAAAAAAAAAAAATTTTTTTTTTTTTTTTTTTTTTTTTTTTTTTTTTTTTAATTTTTTTTTTTTTTTTTTTTTTTACGGAAACTAATGAAAATTTATTTGAACTACCATGTTATAATTTATGCACTATTATCCTATAAACTTTGAACTATTCCTATATAATTCATGAACTATTACTTTTTAATATAATCCATGAACTATTCTATTATAATTCATGAACTATCCCATAATAAGTTTTGAACTATTACTTTCACACCTTTATAAATTTTTGCACTTTAAACTATTCTATTATAATTCATGAACTATCCCATAATAAGTTTTGAACTATTACTTTCACTCCTTTATAAATTTT